>KZ807916.1:108531-128509 GCA_000696205.2 Oncopeltus fasciatus
ATACATATACACACACACACACACACACACACACATATATATATATATGAGACAGGCATTGAACCAATGATGAATGAGTATTATTCTCGCAGTACGGTCTAGTGGTTTAATAATGAATGATAACATTTCTTGACTGCTTCTACGTGTGGGTAAAATTGTTTTAATTTACGAAGTGAAATATGAATTTTCTAATCATCATTGCGATGCAACAGATGAGGAAGATATCTGATGCTTTGCAATATCTCGCCCTCTCAGGGAAGGATTTATTTTAGGGACTGGACTACCTACTCAACAGCTGGCCTCTACACAACACTAATATTGAGCAGAAAGTACATTATCTGTGGCTTGTATTGGGCGCACATATCTACTCCGCCTTGCTCTTATCGAGTGCCATGCTAGTGGGTTGCAGCAGGGTGACAGTCCCTCCCCCCATATCACCCTATGGGGTTGGGCGAGAGGTACTCATAATAAAGACGAAATCCTCTGGACCTCCTTCCCGTACGTCATCAGTCTTAGTTCAGTCATGCTCCGCGAGACAGCGCCTAACGAGTCTCTAGTTGGCAGCCGCTCCGTTGCTGAATGGGCTCTGTGGGTGTAGCTTCATCAGCTGTTCGGAGCAATTGGCTAATATTTGCTGGTAAAAAAGCTAGGCCCGGTGGTCCCTTATCTCTTCCCATCATTCTCTCTCCCGACACCTCGAAGAAATCCCTTATTCCAACTCATATAAATGACATAAATGTCTACTCTTACTGATCTTGGATTTGTGAGCTGCAGGACTTAGAGACAGACGGCTGCTAAAAAGCTTTTCATATTAGTATAGATGCGAATACATATTCTAACTGTACACATCGCTACCGAGATGAGACTTTTCAAAAACTTTTAACGGATCTTCATCGATCCTACCTTGGAGATGCTAAAAATATAGTCCGTTAAAATGTATATACATGTGTGTGTGTGCGCTCTTTTAATTAAAATTTTTTAAAATAATTAGCCCAAGTTCTGTTGTATAAGCTTCTTATTTCAAAAGGTTGAACGAGTTCGTTATTGAATACAGTCGGTTGTTGAGGAGTGGTAGTGGGGCGGGGCGGTTAGAAGTAAGCCAAAATGTAAAATCTTAATTTTTTTTAAATTATTATAAGCATTAGGAATAAAATTTGTAGAAATTGGTGTAAAATGTAATTTAATAATACTTCTTAGAATATAATTTTTCATAAATACGCATATTGAAAAAGATATAGAATCTATTTTCGAATTTTTGGAGGGACTTCTAATTTTATAAATATTGAAATCAAATTTGGTATTACAAGTCCTTAAAATTATTCATTTTTCTTTTTAAAAAAGTGTTTTTTTCTAACACAAAGAANGTACAAAAAGTCATTTAGATATATCGGTCATTCAGGTTTATTAGGAGTAATGAGACTCAATACACGTTTATTTATTGGAAAAATAAATATTTTAGGTAATTGGTCATGGAAATGTTAATTTAGGGGCTGGACGTCCTCTCTCGTCTTCATGATAAGCAGCCCTGAAGATGGCTTACAATGTAAGCCGAAACGTTGGCAGATAATCTTTTAAAAAATACACACTTGTTAATTTTTTTAAATATATATTTACCTTGACCGAACCCCAACTATAATCATCTAATAATAATATCTACGGTCAAAAAAGCTCTTCATTTAAACATTTTAGGGGTTGCCCAGAGATATCGAACAAGGATGAAGGATTTATCTTAGTCGTAAATTTTAATTTTGCGGTTTATAAATCGAAATTAGTAACAATGTTACTGTTTCGAAAGGCAACTCCAAAAATGAAAAATTAATAAAAAGCAAAATAAAAGTTTAATACATATGTGAGTTCGATATTGTCCGACATCTTACGATTTTGAAGTGTAGGATCAGAAATATCAAGAGCGAGTATATAATCTTTCGTTTTAGCTGACAAAAAATAAATAAACATAAAAAAGAAATACAGCGAAATTACCATGAGATGTTTAAAAACATGAACCCTAATCTTTAATTTATCGCTTTAGAAGTCACATTTAGTTTCTTTCTTTATGAAATTAGGTTGTTCTCTTTTAATTTAAAAAAAGAAGGACTTAGATCGTTATTGAGCGAATTCCATCAAATACGAGTGTAGATTCACATTATTAACAAAGTTTATTTACAAATAATGATTTTAGTTATGGTATTTAATCCCACTTTATTATTATACAAGAAATGCTAGGGAGTTAGAATTTAAAAAAAATACCACACCCTTAGCCGGCTGAGGTAGTTAGATTTTTTTTTCTGGCTCCCTTGCAGTTCTTGAATTTATTTACAAATATTCATTAACGATGCTGAAAAATTCAATTAGTTTACGAAGCTCCATTGTCATGTATTATATTGCTTATTTTTTCTTCAAATTTGTCTGGCTCTGAATATAACCTGAAAAATTTGTGCTTTTATACTTCAGTTATTAGAAAGGCTGCTGACATACAATTTTTTATGTGTTCGTTTTATCCCTTTTTAATTCTGTATCAATATGTAAAAAATTCAAATTCTGATATTTTATTTTTAGAAGCTTTAATTTTTTTTTTTTTTAAACTTCTTTAGTAAGATATTCCCTTTCGACCCGATGTAGATAAGTGATGATTCTCAGTTATGTTTACTCCTTGGCCTTGTACGTTTTCTCTCTGCCTCCATACTCTCCGTCATTTCGAAGGCGTCTGTTTGTTTTTATTTATGTCCCCCCGGTGTTGTTTCAGTGATGTGATGTTGGCCTGTCTAGAATGTCAATGTCTTTCTCCGTGTGACTCCTTAGTTTACGTTGGCCTGAGAAAATTTGACACTACATACCCAGCTCATAAATTCTCGAGTTAAATGTATATTCTTCTCTCTTTTATACGTTATTTTTATTTTCTTCACTTTTTAGCTTTATCGAATTACACTTCCTTGAATTCCTTATGGGTTTTGAACTTCGTTCTTTCCCTTCATTATTAAAAAAAAATGTATATATATATATATTTNGAAAATAAGGAAAGTTTGTTTTTTTACTTGACTCACTTCCTCAGATTTATTTTAAGATATTTATTGAAATCTTGGAAGTATAATTCGTTCTGTAATAAATTTATATAAATACAAATTTGAACAAAATCGCTGAGGATATTCAACTTTAGATATGTAATTTTGAAAAGTGAAATCATATGATAAACCTAGTTGTTAATCTATACAAAGCATATGGTTAAATATATATATATATATCATTAAAAACGGAATTTAGTAGTTTTTTATGTTAATTTCTTTCCTCGGTTAGATTTACCCTTAAACTCTCGCAGGTCATTCAATATGTCGTTAGGGGGGCTTATATAATCAATATACTTCTACATTTTTTTAATTGATTTTGATATGAATAAATACAATTTTAATTATTGTCAATTTATGCAAAGAGTCATCATTTATAAATAAGTGATGTTTTAATAAATAAATTATATGTTTTATTGTTTATTATATTCGTTACATTTTTTGTTCATTTTATCAGAGATAATATTGGCTTTGTAGAAGGCCATATTGTTGAGTGGTCACAATTTTCTGACGCGATCATCATAAGTCAAATTAAGGTCAGCCCCACTCGAGTGGGAACAATGTCTTCCCTCCTTTGTTCTATGTGTGCCCTACATCTACCTGTTGCATAATTTATATTAGGGCGTATCCTTTTTCTTAAACGGACTTTTTTTTAAATAAATATAATTTGAGGAACAGTGGCTGGCTTCGTACGGATTTTCGGATCACTGCTGATTTGATTATTTGACCTATAAACGACGGATCAGTGTCGCTTTGGATTTTTTTTTTCTTTCTCAAAATATTTAAATGTGGACACGGCCTGCGGAAATCTGTAATCATTCCATTTTGGAATAGAAAAAAAAACCAAAAAACTTAATTTATATTTCATGAATTACTTTGAATTTGCTAGAGTTGTGCAAGTGAATTCAAGTTCTGTTACGCACCATACGTTGAAAAAGATCTATTAAAGACTCTATATAAACGCTTGATACTGCACAGAAGTGTAAACAGTCAATTGGCATGTTCTATTTAAAGCAATTGTGTTAGCAAGCGTTTCCGTTCCCGCCCCTACAGGACTTTAACTGTAATCTAGGTTCTGCATTATAAATACTTATATATCGGTAGAAATCCCCCCTCTCCCCCCTACCGGGGTCTGTGATTATATGTTTTCTCTTTAGAACTTCTAATGTATTGTCTCTGAGAATAGAACATTATTTACTCGAGAAGAATTAGCATAAATGCAGCTTCTTAGAGTTTGCTGTTGCTCCACTTTGTTGTTGTTGGTCGCTTAAGTTATCTGTCTTTCATTGAGGTCCGTGAATCTTCGTTCTTCATAAGTATATGTGTCCCGCTAAAGTAGTTGTTTAAATATCTTATATTCTGTTGTTTGGCCTCTTAGCTGTTACCGACTCCAACTTTCGACGGAAAAAACAAAACAAAATCCTAATAGATGGATTGATTCTCGTATACGAAATTTTAAAAGTAGTCTACTTTTATTTTACTTTTTTTTAATGAACTGGGGCGAAGCTATACAATTATAAAGAGTAAAAAAACTGTTGAACTTCGCTTGGTGATAATGATATTTATTAAAGTTCATTACTTGACTCTTGTCTGAAAGATTCCTGGGCTCTTAGGATGGGATATTGAGTCTCGAAAACGCTCAGCTGTAAAAAAAAAAAAAACTTTTTCTGTTTTTAATTAAACTTTATTAGTGATTACATTCTACACATTTTATGCAATTTGAAATTTGTTGATTAATAGTGATAATAATAATAATATATATAAGNAAGAATCATCGCCTAGTGAAGTTTTTTTAAATTCCTAATAGTCTATTTTTAGCTTCTTCTTGGTAGAATCGCTGGAGATTCAAATGCATTTTTCAAGTTTGTCATGTACCAACCGTGAAGGCTTGATTTTCTTGAAAGAAATCAGATAACATTATACATTTATTGCCTTTTTAAAAAAATGAAAATTCTTAATTTTATAAATTTCTGTGGCTGTGAGAGGGGTGGGAAGGGGGTAGTTCATGTTATAGCTCTTTGGGAGATCTAGGGATATGGCTATTTTTATGATTCTTTGGGGCACCATTATCATGAGCAGTTACATAGCAGCTACTTACTGTGAATAAACTGAGAGAGAGATGGCACTGAAGGATTCGCTCGCGGCAGAATTGCCAGGGGATTTCGCGTGGTCCTGGATAAGTAACCTCCGTTATATTCTGAGGCTCAAGTTGCTTGTTGTATTGAGATGAACGGTACCAGTGGTTTTCACTTTTACCCCCAACGTTTTTCCCCTCCGATGTTAGACTCCCAAAAATAGTGGTCTTCGTTTCATGTCCAAGAGCAAAGGTCAAGCTACGGTGTCCTCAGTACCATTTACACGTACCAATAATATTGTTTTATATTAAATGCAAAATATTTATAAAAAATAATATCTACTGAAGCAAATTTTTCATTAATTTTATTAACTAATTTTAAGAAAAGCCTACATTAAAAAAAAAAAATATCACTATATTAAGAAATTGTCACACAATTTTAAATTACCGAAATACATTTGGGTATAAAACTAATACACATCAATATATTTTTGAAAGAATTTAACTAGTTATTGCCTTACTAGTTTTTTTTTTTTTTTTTTTTTTTTTTTTTTTTTTTTTTTTTTTTTTTTTTTTTTTTTNACAAAGCATATGGTTAAATATATATATATATATCATTAAAAACGGAATTTAGTAGTTTTTTATGTTAATTTCTTTCCTCGGTTAGATTTATTCTTAAACTCTCGCAGGTCATTCAATATGTCGTTAGGGGGGCTTATATAATCAATATACTTCTACATTTTTTAAATTGATTTTGATATGAATAAATACAATTTTAATTATTGTCAATTTATGCAAAGAGTCATCATTTATAAATAAGTGATGTTTTAATAAATAAATTATATGTTTTATTGTTTATTATATTCGTTACATTTTTTGTTCATTTTATCAGAGATAATATTGGCTTCGGAGAAGGCCATATTGTTGAGTGGTCACAATTTTCTGACGCGATCATCATAAGTCAAATTAAGGTCAGCCCCCCACTCGACTGGGAACAATGTCTTCCCTCCTTTGTTCTATGTGTGCCCTACATCTACCTGTTGCACAATTTACATTAGGGCGTATCCTTTTTCTTAAACGGACATTTTAAAAATAATAAAATTTGAAGAACAGTGGCTGGCTTCGTACAAATCTTCGGATCACTGCTGATTTGATTATTTGACCTTTAAATGACGGATCAGTGCCGCTTTAGATTTTTTTTTTTTCTTCCTCAAAATATTTAAATGTGGACACGGCCTGCGGAAATCTGTAATCATTCCATTTTGGAATAGAAAAAAAAACCAAAAAACTTAATTTATATTTCATGAATTACTTTGAATTTGCTAGAGTTGTGCAAGTGAATTCAAGTTCCGTTAGGCTCGACACGTTGAAAAAGAGCTATTAAAGACTCTATATAAACGCTTGATGCTGCACAGAAGTGTAAACAGTCAATTGGCAGGTTCTATTTAAAGCAATTGTGTTAGCAAGCGTTTCCGTTCCCGCCCCAACAGGACTTTAACTGTAATCTAGGTTCTGCAGCATAAATACTTATGTATCGGTAGAAATCCCCCCCTCCCCTCCACTCCACCGATGTCTGTGATTATAAGTGTTCTCTTTAGAACTTCTAATGTATTGTCTCTGAGAATAGAACATTATTTACTTATTTACTCCAGAAGCATAAATGTAGCTTCTTAGAGCTTGCTGTTGTGCCACTTTGTTGTTGTTGGTCGCTTAAGTTATCTGTCTTTCATTGAAGTCCGTTAAATCTGGGTTCTTCATTATCATGTGTGTCCCGCTAAAGTATTTTTTTAAGTATCATATGTTCTGTGGATTGGTCTCTTAGCTCTTACCGATAAAAAAAAACCAAAATCCCAATAGATGGATTGATTCCCGAATACGGAAATTTTTTTTACTGAACTAACAACTAACTATACAATTATAAAGAAAAAAAAACTGTTGAACGTCGCTCGGTTATTAATATTAATTAATATATGTCTACATCTCAATTCTTTAAATAAATATTTTATATATCCTTGGTTTCAGTAAGTTATATTTCATTAATTTAAATAATGTCTACTAGATCATAATGAGTTATAGTAAAATTATTTTGTGATATTTTAATTCGGATTCGTACAGTTTCCTTGTTTTCCCATGAGTTATGCAGAATAAATAACTACTGCTGAATAAATAAGATGTTAATAGTTACAAAATAACTTCCGGAACCCGGAGATATTTATGGGCCACAAATCAGCTGGTTGTATAAATAAGTGTGTATTTCGGTGAGTATGTCAAAGGTGGGAGACAAAGCCCGTTCGCCCAAGATTTACAACTTTATCGGTGCGACTCATGAAAGAGATCCACGTCAGAAAGAAGCAAATATAAATTTCCGGTTGGCNATTTACATTATTATTACACAGAATTGCTATTACTAAATGTAATGTGATATCAAAAGTATGTATGTAGTAAAACATGTAGAAAAATTTAATATACAAAAAATATTTGTATTTTGAATATTTATGACTGTCAATTTAACGATTCCTCGAGTTTCCCCCTCTCCCTCCCCTACAGTCTAGTAAGTGTAATTTTACCAACGTTTTGATTGTATTTATGTGAGGTCATTTAGTCATATCTGCGTCCTTCTTCAACAAAACGTAGAAAATTCTTGTTTATGCAACTCCTGCGTGAAGGACTTTAAAAAAATGTATTTGTTGCTAATAATATTTCATGTTAAACTTTAATTTTTCTTCTTATTTATGATGTTTAGTATCTAAGGTATGTTAATTTCATTTATTTAACATTTACGTATTATGTTCACGTAGGCTTCGTCGGTCGTCAGATGTATTTACCAACCCGGAAGATGAAATGGTAAATTTACGTATTATGTTAATAAAAAACGCTTACTTTGTGCATATTAAAGGATTTAAGTTGGATAGTTAAATGGCCCCCATCTCCGAGCTTTATCCTTTTCTATATAAACTTCTGATCAATAGCTGAAATCTGTCTAGGTTGGAGAGATTTAGACGGAGACGTAATACGTGAATTTTCAATATTTTCTTTATTATTATTAACTTGATTGAGAGTTACAGAATGTATATTTGTTATTTTTAACATTTATTGAGAAGAAGTAGTTTAATAATGCTACTATTTAGGTAAATTACCTTATTTTACTCCCGCTTCCCTCTCCTGATCGTAGTAGAGTCAAGCTCAATGGCTCATTGCTCTTTATTCGCTAAAGAACACACTGTAATATATATCTAACTGTGTGTCATGAATAAAGAATGAGAAATTCGCTTTGTTTACGCGGCTGCTGTATCACAGATTTTTTAAGCTAATAATAATTTAGATTTTCGCAAAGGAATAATAATAATTCAAAAGGAGAGTTTTTTGACTGTAGATATTATTATTAAATGATTTTAGTTGGGGTTTGGTCTAGGTAGATAAAAAAATTTTTTTTTAAATTTTTTGTTAGATTAATGTATTTGTTAAATTTTGTTAAAATTTAACAAATACATTGTTACAAATTTAAAAAAAAGTGTATTTTTTAAAATTTGTATTTTTTTTTTTTTTTTTTTGGATCTACCTGGACCGAACCCCAACTAAAATCATCATCTAATAAAAGTAATAATAATAAGTGGCTCACTGTAATTACTTATACAACTTAGTATATTCGATATTAGGGTTGTGGGTTGAAGACCTACTATTGATGCTTCATATATTTCCCCCTAATGACTGTCTGTGTGTTTGCTTACGCTTGGGCAACACTAATATTGAAGGTTATTCCTCTCTTGAAGCCCACCACTCTCTTTGTACTGTCGGGATGTAAGGGGTGGGGTTGCCTCCTGGGAAGGAGGGGGTAGCCTCTGTAAAACGGGGGTCTGCCAGAAATAGTACTGGAATTAGAGGCCGAGTGCCTCAGTAAGTGATAAGTGTTTATCTTATAGGTTGTTCACATCGTGTCTCTTGTCTGGCTTATCCAGTTCACTCGGCTCACTCCCATTTGAAGTATTATATCTAACAAACTATGACTATAATGTCGTATGTAAATAGTGACGTCATAAGTTACATATAATTCAATTTGCATTTGTATAGATGTTTACGCGATTTGAGAAGTTTTCAGTGTTGATGTTCCAATCCCGATACATTTTCTTTCCTCTTCTTTCAAATGATATTATGGCCTTAAAAAACGCATACCAAAATTTTTTCACGGTGATTCAAAAATCATCGAACGTTTAAAACAATAATAATTATTTTGCTTTCGATTTAATTTTAATTACGATTCATTTTTTTATCTATGTAAATTACCAGGAACTTGCGAAGATAATATGTCTCTAAAAAAAATATTGCTTTAGGAATTAAACTGAACTAAATTAACCTTAATCGTATAACCTATAGAGATTCAAAAATAAATAGAATTGTTTTATGCCTATTCTATGTTTTGTTTATTATTAATTTATTTGTTGTGGCAATAAGCAATTATTTATTTATTGGCATAATTATCCTTCTTTAATTACCTTATATTTAAATGAAGTATGAAAAATAGCTTATAATGAAATTTCTCCCTGAAAAAAATTTTTCCATCTTACGGGTCTTTATAGATCTCTTGATTTTTGAATGGCTAACCTAACCTCTGACTAAATTTATTAGGCGTGAAAAAAATTTTTTTTACTCAATTATTAATTAATTTAAAGGCTGAATAAGTATTTACTGCAAATCCAGGTATTTTAGATATTTAAAAGTATGAATACAATTTTTTTTAGGTTTAAAATATGAATAACTGAGGTTGTGTTTGTGTATGCGCGCGCGTTCGTTTGAATATTTTTTTTTACTCAAACGTTACATTACTTTTAAATTTAGTTTAAATGAATTTAAAAAATTTTAAAAATTAATGAGAGCAGGGTTTCTTTGTAGAATTCATCTCCATGAAGAACATTATATTATGAGAATACTCACCTGTGAGGACTTAGTGCGAAGATGTAAGTGTCAATTTCCCTTATTAGTCCGAAACACTTTAGTGCTTGAAGACTGCCCTTACTCTGTAGTCAGTCGTACTGTATCCTGCCTAGAGAGTTAAGTAAATCCATTAAACGTCTTCCGAAGGAGAATTCGTAAAGCGTTAGTGAGGGGGTGGGGGGTTTCAACTGAGCGTACAGTCTGCACAGCTCACTTTAACGCGTGCCCATGTCTTAATTCCTAGGAATTTACAGACCGAGCACATAGTTCCGATTCGATAGCCGACGTCCTCTGTTGAGCAGACCTGTTCACCCTGTTCAGGTGGGTGTACGTATCTGACAAGCGGAATCCCGCCGTCAGATCTACTGCAGTTGCAGTCTTGAGGTACTCTGCTAACTAGATCGGACGTAGTCATCTCTACTCTCAGGGCCGGCGGAGTATTGCGTAGTGCAGACGACCTCCGTCAAGTACATCCCCTGTATGGCTGGGGTTTCCTTTCGTTCCGCTCTTATGATTAATTGATGTCCTTACTTGCTTTTCAATTAGAGCATTTGAATAATTTCATTTTCTTTTTCTTTGAGGTTCTGTTTGGTCTTCTAATATCCATACCTCTTTCATGCACACATGTCACCCCACTCCCATTGTGTTTTGATTAATTATTAATCTGTGCAACCTTATAGCAAGTTTCTCCGCGGACATGTAGCCATTGAAGGCGACTTATAACGTGAACTCTCTGTAAAGTTCTTCGAGTTTCTATTAATTTATTTTATAGTAGACATCAAATAGAGACTATTTTCTATTCATATACTTTTTGCGTGCTCACACTGGGTCCATATAGTATACATTCTCTCTCCCCTGATATCTGCAATTTCTCATGTCATTTTGTTTTTTCCTTGAATCATAATAGTGTCATGGCCAACTATAAAATATAATGTCAACTAGCATATTTCCATATTACGAAATATGTTTTTTGTTCTCCAGCGTGCCTGGAGAACCTACAGTGCAACATTATTCGACAAGTGCCTTTCTTTAAGATGGATTCTTGTGAACATGTATGAACGAAGTAGGTAATAATATTAAAAGCTATTTCATATATAAATGTTATAATTGATGACACTTATATTTAAATTAATCACATTAAAAATAAATAAATGCCTTGTTTTATCGGATAAACCTTAACCGAATAAACAATCACACGAAGTAAGCATTCAGTCAAAAAATATTCTGATATAATGTTGAAGAGCATTTAATTTTCTTTAAAATGTGGCTAATTTTTAATTACTTATTGAAATAACCTGGTTCAAACATAATCTTAAGCCGATAAGGTCCTAGAAGAACACTGATTAAGTTTGTTTATATCGTCATAGGAAATTAAATTGTGTAAACTTTCGTCTTTAGATGTTTTGCCTCGCAAGCTTCAAATTAAATAGTTGAGGCGGAATGTCGTTTGAATCGGACGTGTAAAATCCTACAAATTTCAACCTCCTGTGAGAATTGTGCTCTGCAAGATAAACCTTGACATTGTTATGACCTTCGAAAAACCTCAACGATATTCCGGGAGTGGAGAAATGAAGGAGTAAGTGTGCATAGATATAATCACTCTTTTTATGCATGCTACATCGAGTATACAGAAAACCAAATAAATTTGAATCCTTTTTTAAAAATATAATATATAAGTTGTTTAAATTATTTAAGTAAAAGGGATATCAGTAGCTTGATCCAAGTTTTAAAAAAAATATCTTAAGTGTTAAACTTCTGTTTTAAGTCATTTAAAGTCTATTTCTTTGGTTATTATTTCTCTTACCCGTTTTTATGATCTAGCGTGTTGATTTTACATTCGTTGTGTTAACTCCATCTTTCGATATTCTGACGCGGTAGGTCGCTGATAAAAGACGATAATGGAGGTTCCTGGCTGTGTACACTGATATCTTATCAGTCTTCTCCCCAGCAAATGTAGGAAGCCCTTTGAACTTTTCTCTATTTTGAAGATTTACAATCGTCATGTGTAGGTTTACGAAAGAAATTCATTCTTTTTAAAAAATCTTTCCGATGAGACTCTTGTTTTTCGTGGACAATCGAATGTCTCTCATTTGAATATGTTAGTATCAAAATATAATAAGTTAATATCAGGCATCTTACGAATGACGTTAAATCACAAGACACAATAATCTGTTGCTTGGTTTTTTGCTGTGCCAGCTCTTTCTCGTTTTAGTGAGGTTTAGTGTAATCGATTAGTACCTGTGGAGTTTATCGATTGCTTCTCAGGGGTTCCCTATGAATTAATATTGGTTTCCCGCCTTGACTGGATAATAGTTTCTTGGCAAATCGTTGTTCTACACCACATCCAGGCTATCTAGAAGGTGTACGATTAGTCGAATTTTCATTTTGCTCTTCAGTTACCCTAAATTTGCTTGTTTAATTCGGTCTTAATAATAGTGTAATTATTTGGCTTAGAGATTGACAGATATTATTTCTATTTTATTCTTGGTTTTATCATAGCAGTCTCCTCTCAAATAAAAATAACATAACCGATTTATTTATTTTTCTGAGTGATCATACAGTGTAATTGAATCTTTAAGGTTGAGATTTTAAAATCTCTTTTACTTAAGGTTGAGTGAGTATGATTGTTGAGCTCTTTCAATAAAATTGAATTGAGGGGGGCTCACCCTCTTGTTTTATTACCTTTATAAAAGTCTGTCCATTGTGTGACTCGAACCCAGAGCGCCCGACTAGGAAATCCCATACCAATTTTCTCTGTTACGTCAGCCCCCTCCTAAAATTTTGATTGAATTGAATTGAATTGAACTCCATTCATAACAGTGAAATTCCCTTCTCAAAATTGTCTGTTTTTTGCTTTTGCTCGTTTTTCGTTCCTGTTTTTCTTAAATCGATCCTATTTTAATTCTTTGTAGATTCAGTATTAATATCGTCATAAAGATTGGGGGATCTTTCAAAATATTTTACAATATTAATTAAAACGTTAAGTCTGTCACTTTTTTTTTCTTCTTCACAACATCATTTTACTGTCTATCCTCAAGCGATTAAAAATTATAAACTCTGAAAATCTGATAATCTTAGTAGCATTTATTAGGAGACAACCTTTTTTTGGGGGTTAGGACTCATTAAAAGGCTGATTTTTTTTTTTTTTTTCTGTTTTATGCTACACTTTAAATCACGATTTGTACTATTTCTTAATAAGCAGTTACTATATTTATGATGATGAACAATGAATAATAGGTAAGTGTAATATACTATACTATTCAGACAGAGGTTTTAATTTTATTTCAGTTCTTGAGTGAATTTATTGTGTTTTAGTAACTATTTCGGACGTTTCCTGTCACTCTTCACATTTTCTTACTCTAAAAAGTGAGGTGCCTCGAATATTGCAGAAACTCATTTAATTGTTTCCTTTTGCTTTCTAGAAGATGCACATAGTAAGGCATAAGTAGATACATGGATTGAGTATGACCGTTCTTGCTGATTCAAAACCACTGAATCATTGTTGCAGTAGCTAACATATGTATTTTGTGTGTTTATTGTACAACCTGATTGTTATTGTATTCTTACAATTGGTAATTTTTAGTGTTTTATACAAATAACTTAATTTCTCGCTGCAAATTTTATTTGTCTAGAAAAAATTGTTTTCTTAATCATGTAGTTAGTTGCGTTCAAAGTGATGAGAGATTGGATTATTGGATGGCAGGATCACGGAAAGACGTAATTCTCTTTTATTTACTACAATAGAGATAGTGGAATATGGTCCACAAAAAGCAAATTGAAATCTCTTTTCACTTAAGACGCACCTGAAAAGTCTAGTGGCCATAAATCTTCTCTGTCACTCATGATCTATGTTCTCCACCAGTAATGTTAAAACTAATCATTAACCACTTTTTTTTGCATGCAATCTGGACACTTGTCTTACATTTGCTTCACTTGTAAGAGTAATACCCATGGGGTATTTAGTTCTACAAGCCCTGCAGTCAGTCGGTCCTTGTCTGTTGGCTTCCAACTTCTGGATGTATGACCTTGGGTCTCATTGTGTGCAGTTACCTTATAGACTGATCTCATTTGTGAAGGTTCACCACTATTGCAGACCCAATCCAATTTTTGGCCCATTAATCAAAAGAAATGATCTGTTAGTGTCGTTGAGTGACAACTATTCCTTTTATACTAAATTTCGCTTTTGATCCCCTTTCAGGCCATTTTTCATCGTTTGAACAAAACTTGATAGTTGCTAAATTATCAAACAATTATTGCCAAATATAGTACACACTTCTTATTGATCATTAATTCTAGCCATTATTGGTCTCTGGGTCGTCTGTCTTCAAACATACTAAATCTGTCGAACTAAATCCCCCTACCCACCCCTCTAAAATTATGATTTATTATTAATTACTCCGGAATGTGGGCGTAAAAGAGCCATTACGCTCTAGTTTCCGGCCTGTCTACCTCTCGTTGAGCTATTCTGGCGGTCCCCGCACTGGAATATGCCAGTCTTGGCAACCTTCCCTCCCCCACTAATAATGCAGAGTTATATTCCCGACGGCAGCTATTGCAACTACTAAAACTGAACTTATTCATCTGCCGTGCCAGAGGGCTGTGCAGACTGGAGGGTCCTCCGGCCTTGGCCCTACTCCAGCCGTCTACAGCCTTCCTGTTCTATTCCTGTACCTACCTGTTACCTTCGTCTCCTGCCCAGACGGCACCTCTCCAGTAGGCCCTTTTGAAAGGTCCTATTTCTTAAAGGCCTCTCGTTTTTACAGCTGACTCTTGTCGCTCCATGTACAAATTAGTGACGGGGAAATAACATTTCAATATTCAAACGTAACTCGTGCGTATCTTTTTCTTTGATCTACTCCCAAGAAGGACCTTTTAAAAGTCCTTATTTTTAAACTGAATGAATCTAAGTTGTTCGGATACAGCTTGTGATTGATGTACTGTAGTTCAAATAGGATGTAATGCTTCTTTGTGGTTTCTAGCTCAGCAAATAGCGTTTTGGTCCTAGGTTTTTTCTTTGGGGCCTACGATGTTAATGTAATATGACTCCTCCAGTATAGGTAAAAAGTCGCGTAATCTTCAGTCGACGCGACAAAATATCATCTGTTGCATTATTTTCAATTTTGTTTTTACTACTGACTTATTTAATAGAATATTTGAGCAGATATTTCTGATTTCGTTTTTTGCTCGTTGTTTTCCTAGGTTTTTACACTCTTTTTGGCATCTCATGTATCCAAAAGTTGGCGATAGAAGGTATATATATATATACACGAAAAGATGTTGATTGTTTAGTTATTCCTTGTATATCTTCTTCAATGTTGACTAAAATATTTAAAAAAAATTAGTTTGAAATTATGTTGTATTTTGTGAAAATATTATAGGTTTTACCACTTTCATAAGGATGGTTTGTTATTTTTTGACAGTATAAAATGAATGTACGATTCCTTATACTTGTATAATTTTTATATTTTAAATTATAATGATACATAATATTTTAATTAACGTAAATATTATACGTTCCAATAGCGTTTTATTTAGACTACGAAATCATCTCGTGTATATTTTAATATGCACCAGGTTGAAGAAGTTGTCTTCCTTTTTTGTTGGTTATTTGTTACTTACTAAAATACGTTCAAATGACACGATTACTCTCTCTCCCTACGTGGAGATTATCTAGCTGTCACTGGAGATATGTGAAAGTTAAACGCCTGCAATCCAAGATATAGTTATATCTCGTTGTGGCATTGTAAATGTAGTATGCTATTCGTATTCTTAAAGAGGTCGCCCTTCACATTCTTTTACATTTCATCGTTTTCTCTCCTGCTATTTCGAGAAAATGCCGAAAAGTGTTACCTCTCCTGCCATGATTCTTTTTTTTCCTTCACATTCCAAAATGTCCATAAAATTCTTGACGTCTTGTCCTGTCCTTCATGTGTAATACATTTCATTTGGCCTGATTAAAATTTGTGGAATCTCTGAAGGGGTTCTCTTTATTCTCCTTTACCTCACATTAATGTCTCTATAATTTATCCGTTAATTTATGGGCATACAGTAAATCTCTGTAGATTTTGGCGAGGAGTTGAGCTATCGATTCCTCGAAAATCAGGGGCCTTGTCTATGGAAGGGTGCCAGTTTGTTTTGTTTTATGGTTGAGTTTATTTTGAGTTGTTCTTAGTCAGCCAGGTGGGTTTTATTTTATCTGGCGGTAAACAGTCGGAAATATACCTGCACCCCAGCCCTGCCTACATGTCCGTCTTATTCATTGCTTATCTATGTTTTCCCGTTCACTAATAGTTCCATCAATGTCTGTTTGTTTTTTACCGATATGACTCTCACTTCTGAAAATAGTCAGCGATAGTTGCTTGTGTCTAGTTCACCTCACAGCAGCTTCCTCATGTAATCATTTTAACGGATTTCTTCTAATTTGGGCCTTTTCAAAAACGATAAATGGAAAAAGGAAGTTACATCTGTGCTAAGTGTCATTGGGTATGACCTATGTATATGTGCACTTCGTAAACTTTGTTCCGTTTCATTATACCACTTTTTCTAAAATAGTAGGATAATGCTCTCAGGAGTGTTGTGAAAGTTGCCAGGATACCAATTTTTTTTTTTTTTTTGTCAATATCACACATTACTGTCTACTCAGGAACAAATGTGTAAACTGAACATGGTCCATGTGTTCAATATTAGTTGTTATAATGTTCAAAGAAGTTAATGTCCTATGAGTATTAAAGTTTTTTGCTGCCTTGCAATCCTATAAAAATATCTTCACGGAGCTAGGCTGACTGTGACTGTGCCTCTGTCGAAAGGATAAGTGGAGGGAAGGGCTCTCGTCTGTCCGAGCCTATCTTCAGTAAATCTATGTTGTATATTTTCCTCATTAATATTATTTAACATTAGTTTTATATTAATTATATTTTACAACTGTTATATCTATGGTTATTTTCTTCTAAAGGTAGCAGATAAAATAAATTCACCTAAGACAGATAGACACTACAAGTTCTTGGTGTTGGGATACCATTACAAGCTTCAAAGAAACTCCGTAGACTAAGCGAATTATTGAGCCTTTTAGTTGTTTAATGCTTGTGTTAAACTTTGATTTTCAACTAATCCCCTCTCTTTATTACATTTCGCTTTATTACAAATTAGTTTAAGGAAATTAAATATTCAAGTCATAGTCATAGTTAGCTCAATATATTGGTTTTTTATGCCTAAGAATTTTAATTAATGATTTTCATGTCCATCTTAATATCTAATCCAGAATATCGATAGGCTCTGATGTTCAGTCTCAAACTTCAATGTATTTAATAAATGTAGTTTAATATATTCTTCAGAAGAATGAATTTAGAGCGATTTCACACAATTGATTATTGTTTGGATTAAATAACTATTCTTTAGTGAATTGGAAAATAATTAGTTTGACTTTTAAATATATGCCACTTTCCTATATTTCTTGAGTTTGTGTTGTAAATGTATCTGTTAAACTTTAAATAAGGTCTTTAAATTATATTATCAGAGTGAAACTCCCTCACTAATTTTCTAGTGCTAAATCGTTTAAATATCTATTTTAGACACTGAGTCTTAATAAAATTTTAAATAAAATTTTGAGTCTGAGCTAAACTCCTACTTGGAATAAGTTGATGATTTTGCTTAGTGCCTTGATCTTTTGCTTCTTGTTGGTAGAGTCAAAAAAAGAAATTTGAAGAAAGAGCTAATCGGGTTCACATTTTCCGAAATCCGTAAGAAATCAAAAACAAATTTGAGCTTGAAATTTTGATAACAAAATCTTATATTTTGTCTGATATGGCACGTCATTTGGACCCAGAATGAATACTTTGAGTACAAGATAGAACTTGACTAGGATATCCTTCCTCCTTGTCTCCCATTTTGCCTTCGAAGCAAATGTCAAATACTGAAGCAATATTTCAACAGCAACATTACCTGAGATATCATTATTATTGTAGAGTAACTTTATTAAACAAAGTCCTCTTATTATTCAGCCCCCGTGGAAGAACTCTTGCCGAGGCGTACGTCAAATGCACACTGGCTGCAGTCCATAGTTCCAAGTCACGCGATGCCAGCTCTGGAAGATTAGCCTAGAGAACTGGTAGTCGCGTACTCCGATACAAATGTCTACATTTCCGTGACTAGCTAGGCTACAGCGCTAAGGTCACGGATAACAGATGTCGATCTCCCACTCTTTTAACTACTTTGCGCTTACAACTAATCACTTATTTCCGCATTCACTATTCTCTCTTTTGAGAGAAACAATCCACTATTTGACTCTATTTTTTATAAATTGTAATACATAATTTTAATTAAGGTCGAAAACTATTTTTTAATTATTAATTATCGTTGATAGAACAGAGCGTTGTCTTTGCAAATGCCTTCTTCCATTGCTGTGTAATAATATAAAAACCGAAATTTACATATTTCTCTGTATAGGTTTTCATAGATGCCGGTGAGTTTGCGTAATTTGGCTTATCAAGTGTACTGTCTTCTGTAATTATGGTATATTGGGCTTATGATCTATAATACTAATTGATGTTTGGAATTTGAAGCCGATAATTTATTATTTATATTTTTATTACAGCAACAACTTATGAAATATTAATTTAATTGGTTTCTTAGGTAATCATTTACAGCTATATTAGACTGGATACGTTGATTAGTTTCTTTGAAAATACTTCATAAAAAAATGGTTACTCAGAACATGAATGGCATAAGAACCTCTTAGTGAAATTAAATCTTCTTGGACTTTTTTTTTTATATTTATTTAGCATTTCTGAAATGTGTGTAGTTTTCTCTAATATCCATTTCAGTATTTATTATCGTACCCTACCCAACCCTTGCAATTTGGATATTTCTCGAAGTACAGTTACGAGTCTACACACAGTCATAAATTAAACTACTAGTAAGTAAATAACTTAAATCGCTGTGTATCGCACAAAAAGAAAAAAATTGTCGAATAGCACCTATCATTTTATTCTCAGTGTAATTTATAATTCTCTTTCTTTCTCTAAATGTGTTTATTTATTTTATTTATATCCCAATTTGTTTGTTTCATCAATACTTGTATCTATTAGACATAAGCTTTCAACCATAAGCATTATAACTCTTGAACATTTTTCCCAAAAATGATTTATCTCTCCGCCTTTCATCATCCTTGACCCCTCTAGTCTCTCCCGAATCATTAACATCCTCTTTGGCCATTGGTAAGAGAGAGGGAGAGCTCAGCATTCTACATATCTCCACACCCCTTGTGCTCCGCAGCACTTCTGTTGACAGACCCCAGTGAATGGAGAACCGCCCTGGAAGTGGAGCAACCCCCTCTACATCCCGTCTTCCCCCCTGTCAAGATAACTCCCTCCCTGTGTCCTGACTGTCAATAGCCGTAGGGGCTGAATGCACTTCCCTGACAGCCCTTCCTCGAGCAGATAGCGAGCACCACACCCATTGCCCTTAGAATTAGGAATAGGGAGTCAGAAACGACACCATTTTTCATCTTATTATATTCTTTATAATTACATTTATTTTATTATTTTTCCTTGCGTAACAGTGAAACTCTATTCTTCACAGATAACCTTGCTTTATTATTGAGCATTCCTATTCTTAGATATGTTTGTCTTGAGTTTGGGCAGGAGATAGTAAATAAAAAGAACCCATGAACAGTACTATTTAATAGTACAATCAGTCCGTATATTTTCTATTATATGAAGCAATTATATTATTCTTGCGACGTATAATTGCATATTCCTGAGATTAATGTAAGTGGTTATTTCAGGAAATTGTGTAAATCCGTCCTAGTTAATTAGCACTTTATTTACTAATAAAAAGGCTTGAAATATTGGATACTTCTTACGTTGAGAGCAGTTATTTGATTTACTATTTGTTTGATATAATTAAAAAAAAAAAAAAA
>KZ807916.1:176042-202469 GCA_000696205.2 Oncopeltus fasciatus
GAGAGAGAGAGAGAGAGAGAGAGAGAGAGAGAGAGAGAGAGGGAGGGAGAGAGTGTTATGTGTTCTCCTTTGGTGTAGATATTAATAAATTAGATAGACATTAGATTAGTGAGTCTCCCCCCTCCCCCCCACGAGAGAGAGAGAGAGAGAGAGAGACTCACTAATCATGGTGGAATAAGAAATAAAATATTTATTTTGTATAATGAAGAGCTGCTATACCATATATATATATTTGTGTGTGTGTGTAAATTGTTGGGGAAGACTACCTCAATTTAACTATTCTATCTTCACTTACGTTAGAATTACCTGGCCGACATTAGGATTTTGGTAACTAATTGCTCTGATAGCTAGTGCCTAGTACCAGCTCTGCTTAGGTCCTCCCCGTCACCTGTCGGCTCACTCATTCCGTCAGCCGCGAAAGTTATCTCAAGGGATAAGAGCTGTAAAGTCTATCGCTCGCTGACGTGAAGTCGGGGAAGAATTGCTGCCTCTTCCCCGTTGGCCTCCAGCCAGCCAGACGTTACCTGGGGTAATTCTGATTTGTGGCAACTGCCACCCCCTCTCTTTGGCTTCTCTTCTAGATAGCCTCCAGGTATAATTAGGAAGAGTGATACTTGACGAATTTAACTCCTCTACGTATAGAGCTCGTAAAAGCTCGATTGGGGATTTCTCTTGTTGGTGAAGCATTGTTTATAGTGCACTCAGCTTGTGAGGAAGTTCCGGTTCGGTCACCCTTCCTTGTGTTTCTGACATCTTAAAAAAGTTCGTGAATCAATAATCTTTTGAAAGATTATATGTTTGATATCAATAAGTTCTGAAAACTATAAATCAGAGAGAATAGTCCCGGTTGCTGCTGGGGTCATGCAGCACTCATACTCAAGAAATTAATCTATCTTGTTGAAAAAAAAAAAATAAATAAAAAACTGTCTGATGCATCAGTTTAAGATCATTCTATGAGCTCCTCAATGAAAAATAAAAATCAGGAGATGCTATTAAGTCGAAATATCATCATTCCTTAGAAGACGCAGTTTATTTCCAGGAGTGGTCAGGGGTGATTTTCACGAAGAAAAAAAGTTTTAAATTTTTCAGAATAATTACTCTAATAAAATTTAATTAGTATTACTTTAAACTTCAATGAAATAATTAGTATAAAAACAACTTCTATAATGAAGATATCAAAGTAAAACTCATATTTAAGAAAATAAAATATATATATATTAAGAAATAATCTATTGTGTAACATTTTGTTTTATTTCATATTTTAGCTGAAAATATTTCAAAAACTGAGAAAATAAAACCAAGTTATTGATTATATCGCTCTAATGCCATGTGCTAAAGAAACAAGTGTTTACTCTCAAAACCCATATTTCATTCATAAATTATTATTTTATTTTTAGTGATTAACTAATTGTTTTTTTAGTTTTATCTATTTATTTTCTGCCTATTCTATGTTGTAAGGCCTCTCTTTCAAAAGTATATTATATATTCATCTATTTTTAAGGAAAACAAGTCTACTTTTCTCCCGGTCTTGATAAGATATGAAATCACAGTTCTGATTAGTACGCTCCCTCTACCGCCGTATCTTGGAACATATTAGAAGATGGCTTATTCAGATGACGGTATTTATGTTATGATTCAGTATGTATCTAGACATCTTTCATACACAGTGCCCTGCCATTCTTTCTCCACACTCAAGTTCGTCAGCCATCTTAGATTTGTAAGTTCTCTCTTGTAAATAAATGAAAATCTGAGTGGGAATAGGATGGCTGATTAACGATCATATATTTATTTAAGGAAGAGAAAAAAAAAAAAAAAAACTACTGCTTACTAGACTTTCACTCTAAAATCATATCAGTGGTCTCACTTTTGTTACTTATTTACTTTAGCAGATTTCCAGTTAGGAAATCGTTGGTAGCATAATATTACTTCTGAAAATTTTCAACAAATCCCCACCTATTTTTAATAGCGAAATATGGCTATGAATGTGTGGTCCATACGAAATTATATATATCTTCACTCCTAACTGACTATGGGCAAGAAATCCCCGAAAATTTTACTCTTTGTGATTTTTTCTTTTTGTGTGTTCACTGCTGCACTCTTTCTTTTGTGTATCCCACCTGTTCTTGTTTACTATATGTATCGCAGCCGTGAATGTTTCATTATATATATATATATACACACACACACATACTACATAAACACGCGCGCTCTCTGTCGTTTTAAAATATAACTAAATACGGTATATTAGCTTCTGTCTGAAAACCGTTGGGTGATCTCGTTTATTGCTGAAATAGATTCTGAAGGAGGGCGGAGTTAGAAAGAGATCAGGATTTAAATTCATATTTTTTTAGTTACCTTTTTGGAAAAGAATTATTATTAATAGGTTCCATTAAAACTATTTTTCTAGTATGTTCTCTATAAAAAATACAAACTGTTTACTTAGGAGTGGGGTGCTCACTTCTTATCTATAAATTGATCTAATTTTAATTCAATCCATGTAGGCATTTTAATAGATTATTCCTTTCCATTTATTTTATAAATTTTCTGATTTACTTGATTATTCAAAAATATAAACATAACTAGTAATTTTTTTTTTTTTTTTTTTTTTTTTTTTTTTTTTTTTTTTTTTTTTTTTNGTTATTAGGTAAACTGTGGCTTTTTAGTTCCCCTCATGTCAGCTAAACAAAGTCCCAGTGTATCCCTCCTATTCCGTTTTGCTGCACCTACGTCAATGATTCTAAGATGATTTTAGTTGCGGTTCGGTCAAGGTAGATCCAAAAAACACAAATTTAAAAAATGTATTTTTTAATAAAGGATTATCTGCCAACGTTTCGGCTTACATTGTAAGCCATCTTCAGGGCTATCATGAAGATGAGAGAGGACGTCCTGTCCCTAAGTTCACATTTCCATGACTGTGGAAATGATCTTCCTCTACGTCAATGATCTTCCTCAATCTATTCAGCTTAGTTACAGCCATATCCATGCTGATGATACCCAGACCTATTTGTCTTTCCGGCCATCTGAACTTACATACGCTATTCGCTTACTTAATCCAATCTTCATAGCATTGACTCTTGGGCTAAGAGGAATGAGTCTCAGTCCGTGTTAGCCATTGTTATTGGATCCATTCGCCTGCTAAAATCTCTCCTCCCTTTTTCTATTGACATCCTGACTCTCTGCACTTCGGGGTAACCATTGACTGACCCTTGTCATGGAAATCACACGTATCCAAAACCTCACGCCGTTCCCGTTACGCTCTTTCCCAGAACATTTGTAAACTCCTTGTTTCCTATATTTTTCTCCCCCATTTCGATTAATTGCGTAGTGTACGGCGATTTGTCTGCCGTACTCGAAAATAGACTGTAGCGATTAATTTGTATTCGCGGTGCCTGCGTGGATTCACAAGTCACGAGCTACTACTTCGAGCTGCAGTGGTTATATCCCCCTTTCCGACGCCAATACTTCCTTCTTACCTTCCTCTGGAGAACCATCCACTCTCGAACTTCTAACCTTCCGATCCTCGGTTCGTACTCGTACCACCCGCTCCTCATCATCTGACACCTATGTCCTCTCACTGACCCTTGCCACCAGGAGCCGCTCCTTCCTCTCCAGAGCAGCTTCCCTACTATATCCCTAGCTCTTCCATTCTAGCAGTATTTTAATCCCGCCTTTTTGCCTTTCTCATTTCTTAGCGGGCACAAGTACTCTCAATCAATATTATTGTTGCAGTATTTATTATTCAGTTTTATAATGTTAATTTTCATTTTATGAGCCTTTATATGTGCAAATTTATTCTTAATAGGTTCTGCCCCAGAAAAAAGTTACCTTTCATTTATTTACAAGTTTGCTTCAGTATTTAATCTGTTTATAATTATTTAATAACTTTTTTTTTCAGTCAGGATTTGATCTTGTGAGCTAAGCTAAACAATTTTTTTTCGCCTACAATTTTGCCTAAATTTCAGGTTTTCATCAGGGCTAATTGAGTGATAGAGAGAGAGTCTCCTGTTCTGCAGTAACTAAATCATGACTGAATCAGTGTCAGTCAGGAGTATTTCTCTTCATCACCCCATTTGGGCAAGGCCTGAAATTTAGGCCAAAACGTTGGCAGAAATAAAATTGTGTTTTTTTTTTTTAATTTTTGAAAATTCTGTAAATAATGGCTTTGGAATTTATTTTCAGTGTTGGTATTGGCAAAAATGTACAAGAAGCTTAAATTATCTACCTTAACTATCTAAAATCCGTCTCATGGAAGTTGTATAATTTTCTTATCTGCTAAATAAAAGTGAATAACAAAATTTACTTTAAAAGTCGTGGAGAACAATAAGCTCAAAAGTTGTCTCCACTAAGCTTTGCTCTAGGCTGGCAGGGCAGGAGGTAGGGTGAGAGAAGAGCTCACTCTTAATTAATTTCTCCTTAACAGGCTTTTTTTTGTAAACAATTTATGTATCATAAATCATTTTATATATTAATGTTCTTCTAAACCCCTTTCCCGTCATCTGAATTCGGCCAACCAGCAAAAATAACTTTGAATTTCTAATTTGGTTACATTATTTTAAATTGTGGGGGCTAGAGTCCACAATGTAATATATACATACATATATATATATATATATATATATATATATATATATATNCTTTTCTTAGTCGTTATGAACACTCATTTTAGCAAATATCCTGTGAAAGATTCACGCTACATTTTTATATATCTTCATCGATCTCACTAGAAACTAGACTCAGTCAGCTAGAGTCAGCAATTTTTATAAAGTTTTTAACATATTCATTATTAAACCTTATTCTTGCAAACTTAGGATGAGACAGCTGTTGTTGGTGAGGGGTTTAGGGAGAGACCAAAATTAAAGGGCGTACAAAAGGAGAGTTTGTTGACCGTGGATATTATTCTAAGATGATTTTAGTTGGGGTTCGGTCAAGGTAGATCCAAAAAACACAAATTTAAAAAATGTATTTTTTAATAAAGGATTATCTGCCAACGTTTTGGCTTACATTGTAAGCCATCTTCAGGGCTGTAGAAATACAATGTCATGAGAATACAATTATGATTGAAATTAGTATAATAGAGAATTGCAATAATATTAGATTAAAGGGCGTAATTTTTTCGCCGCAAAATCGTGCTTCGTTTAAAGTGCATCTTTCAAACATTTGTAATCTATGAAACATTTGCAAAACGCACACATTATTAATCTCGAGAAATGTGATGGGCCGCGTTATTTTTCAAATATAGAAACCCAGTTTGATTTTTTTGACGTAAATGTTAAAATCGGTTGGGGAGAAGTTAGATTTAAAGTAAAATCAAAAGTTATTATGTCACTTATGAAATAAATGATAAATCCTATTAGCTGTTCGTTAGAATTAATTTTACTGACATCTATGACGTCTATTTTTGCGAATTACACCAATACTCTCTCTCGAACATTCCACGCTATTTAGTGACCTCACATTTTATACTCATGCTCTATTTGGCTTTTAACTCCAAAGAAGTCTTATTTACTCCAATGTGCGAGTAAATAAAATACCTTTTTTTTTTTTTTTTTAGGGTTCGGTCAAAGTAGATCTAAAAATTAAAACTTGAAAATGTGTATTTTTTTAAATTTCCTGTTAACGTTTCGGCTTACATTGTAAGCCATCTTCTGGGCTATCATGAAGGCGAGAGGGGATGTCGTGTCACCAAGATCCCATTTTCATGATTCGAGTTCTATATGTGTGTGTGTGTGTGTGTTTTAGTTAACAATGCTTTTCCATTTAATTTCTTGTTTTTCATCCTCCAGTAGTCATCAAGTACATTTTTACATCTACTACTTCATCTACTCTATCATTATTCAAGGAGTAAGGGATTAATTAGTTTAAAACTATTTGTGTAAAAGCCAATGTCAAATTTTTTATTTTATGGATTGTGAAAGAGGCATGGCCTATCTGGAAGATATGTGGGATAGTATAATTATACATAACCTTTTTTTATGTTATTATTTAAATATTAAAGTAGCATTGATATGTTAGATGTTTGATAACATAAAAATATCTCAATAAATTTTATTATGGTCTGATATAGCCATAAAATTATAGTAATAATCGTAACTTTATTTTTTTATTTGTAAAAGAGGAATCCTCTCTTCCTTAATTTCCATTAATGAAGCGTATTTCATTTTAATGATTTGGTGATTTTATTTTCAACCAAGGATCTTATTGATTATTAATTAATTTTGTTCCCAATAAGTAAACTGATCATTGTCAAATATAATTCTTTTTGCTCAAAAGTTTTACCATAAAACAAATTCTTGATAATAAACTACTTGAACAATTTTTTTCTCCTATTTATTAGAAGTTTGAGGCATAACTCCCTTTCTTCCCCCTTTGCTCTCAATGAGTCAGCATCTATTACTCCAGGGGGGAGAGCATCTTATATTGAGGGGAGGATGGAGCAGTCAATATTCCATCAAGGGGAGGACTCATGGAATCTCCTCATACAATAGCTTTCTCTTTAATAATCACTTCACAAATTGAAGCACTCATAAATATTTATTGGATGATATACATTTTTTTTCTCCAATTCCTGAGGTGTGACAAATAATAATTTGGTTTAGATTAGACTAGTGTATTATTTGCTTAATGAATTCATTGTGTAAATATTTAAATTTATTTTAATATAAAACCAAAATTAACTTGGTACTATTTATTATAAGTCAATAAATTAACGAGATTTTTTTTTCTCCAGCAATACTCAGGTTGTAGGTCCAGGGGGAGGAGGAAGTAGTTATGGTAGTAGTGAGTACTCCCACTACTATGATCCTTCCTACTGGGGAAATTATCCTGGTTGGGGCTATGGCTATGACTACAATTCTTATCTAGGGACTACAGGGAGTGATGGATATCAGAACTACTATCAGCAGCAACCACCACCCACTCAACAAACCTCTGTCCAACCAGTCCCTACCACCCACGCTATTCCTGCTCAGCCCTCCACCCACCTCCAGCCTGATCCTAGCCAGGATATCATAGGTGAGAACATGAACTACTTAAATGCAATATATAATGAAAGGCATATAATACCAACAGTCAATCAACTTAAATTTGTTGAACTACTTTAAATTAATTTAACAGCCTCTTCTTTCTATTTTATGTTTTCAGCTCTAATACAGTAAAAATAATAACGTTAAATTTATCCAATAGACACATTAAAATTTATCATTGTTAATAGTTATAACTGATAATGTGTAATTAATAATTTACACAAATTTAAATAGCAAGATTTCATTATAGTGTTTAAAATCATTTATAATGATGAAATCTTTCAGTTATTAACAATGAAAAACAATAATACAATATCATTCTTATTGGTTGGAGGTTTATTGGCCATCGAGTATTATGCTGGAGAAATTAGTCAGGGTTTCGGCCAGGATCAGAAAAATATAATACTCCAAAATTGTTGGGTAATTATTTTTTTATTGCCCACATTTTTACTTAACTTGTAAGTCATCATCAGTGATTTCTGGAGAGATCTCTAAATTAGAGGTTTATGTTTTTATCCTAGAGTGTTGAGCTAAACTCTCTATATATCTAAGGTATGCAGTTTAGCTCTGCACTCTGAGACGTGACCATAAACCTCTCTCAGAAATCTCTCAGGACTAGATCTCTCTAGTCAAAACATCGGCAACAATAAAATAATAACTGAACAATTTTGGAGTATTTCATNTTTTTTTACCGTTTTATCAAATTCAAGATTTTTTAATGGTTTTTTTATTCTAATATTTAATGATTACCAATATTTTAATATCTTTAGAGCATTCTTTAAGCTTGTTTAACCCTTTCAAAGAAGAAACTTGACAGTGATGAAAAGTGGGTTTACTGGCAAAATCCGAATACCCCTAAGCATTAGCTAGATCGTGCCCAAACTGTTGTTGAGGCTTTATTTATATCGAATTTGTTCCTAATGGGCGCTCTATGAATTCTGAACATGCTCTACTGCAAAGAACTGGAAAGCTAATACACATAGTTGTCTTGAGTATTATCCTGTTTTGATCAAATGAAAAGGAGTTTTATTCCAATCAGATAATGCTTGTCCTAACACTTCCCATTGAATCAAAGAAAGTTAAGTTTAAAGTTTAAAAATGAAAGTTTAAAGAATTTCATGGGTTCAAACTATTGCCTCATCCACCATATAAACCAGAACTCCCACCATTGGAGAACCAAGAGTTCTTTGACACCTATCTAAAGGAATGGTATTTTCATGGGATTGAACAATTGAACTAAAATTTCATTTTAGATAACAAAGCACTAAACTTTGAGTCATAATTGCATTTTATATCAAAGGTATAATGGTATAATTATTTGTTTGATCCAAATAATTTTTTATAAGCTTATAATAAGTTTATTATATCATCTTGGTATTGGATAATACCAAATCATTTGGTTTATAATCTTTTTTTAAACCCATAATAAAAAATTATGCAAGTATTTTATAAATTAAGTAACTTATACTTTGACATTGTGATGAGTATACCAAAAAGATGTGATGATAATCCACAGTATCTGATACTTAATATGATATTACTGTTCTTTCATAATCTTTAAGTAATAAATAAATGGGTTTTGTTGAATTTTATTGAATTTAAGAGTTTTATTTCTTAATATTCTGTATTGCAAAGTTCTAAGTGGCCATATTTATGTTCTTGATCTTTAATAGCTGATACTTTGCATATTGATATTAATTGATCTCCCAGAATTGATGTTAAAATCCCCAATAAAATAAAAATTTTCTGTATTCGATAACATGAATTGTCAAACTACGCTAATGATAGTCTATCACTTAGCCTTTTTCTTCAAGTTTGCTAGGATCCTCAAAAGTCCTTGTTTTTTTACTTCAATCCAGTAAGCCCTTTTTTTTTCTCAAAAAGAACACCAAAGAAGTTCTTGGGACAAACATTGCCATATTATTGCTTTACTTATCTTTAAATGATAATTTTATCTTATTATTATTCTTTTCTAATTTATTCCTAAACAATGTTGCTTTTAATGGTAAATAATTTATCTACAGCCACAGATATTAATAATTAGACCAAGAGGCCCTAATGTTTATGTATTTATTCTGATTGTTTTTTTTTTTACTCATTTTTCAGAAGGAACTGGAAAAGGTGAAATCAGAACTAGCTGAGAAAGAAGACCTTATTTTCAAGGCAGGTGAAGCCATGATGCTCATGAGCAAAAAGCATGAAGATGATATCGCTTTCCTACATACAGAGGTGGAGAAATATAAAGATACTATCGCTAAGCTTGATCAGGTATGTGTAAATCAGTTATTGCATTCTTAATTATTTGACATTATAGCTTCTGTATTTTTAAAGCATTGAATAGATAAATTTTGTAACATCCCCTTGTCTTTATAAGAAAATATTAGTTGATAATAATTTTATGCTGACTATTAAGACGATTAATGATTCTGTGCTTTAATTTAGATATTCTGTAATTTTCTCAATCGTATGCTTAAAGTTTGTATATTTTGAGTGTGAGGCCAAATGTTTGGCAGTCTTTCTCCCCCTCCTCCTTCCCTCACAGTTTTTACTTCAAACAAATGTGGATCAGTTTTTCTAATAAAATCTTCAATAAAGTAATTTATTTTATTTTATTAATTTGTTAAGGTTTAGTGACACAAATTTCCAGCAGTGAGCTCATTTATGACAGAAAGATAAAGCAAGTCAATGTCAAAACCATATGTTGGATAAATCAGAATTTTCAGTGCATTAAAGAAACGATCACTGTTTCTGCCCATCTTTAGCAAGAACTCAAGAGAATTATTACATGAATTGGAATTGTGTTTTCTCAATAATAAATGAATTCACACAAAATTACTTTTATCTGGAGTGGTTTCTTTTCAATTTTATGTAAATCTGGAATGGTTTCCATAGTGGAATTGAAAGATATTGAGAGTACTTTTCCTCAACAATTAGTAAATTTATAGACATTCTCCCCACATAAATTAATAAGGTTTTTGATAAAACATTTTCTATATTTGAAAAAATTTGAAGTATTCTAATTAAAAGTTGAAGTTTCCAATTAATATTGAAAATATTTAAAGAGGTTTGTTTCATACAATCGGTTTCATACTTAAAAGAAAAAAGTAATCTCAATTCGATGGTGCTTTATCAGCTAGTTTTGGAATAATATTTTTCATAATCATAACAGAGTGAGGAATAATTTAGAGGAAGCAATAAGCAGGAAATACTGGGTTTTTTTTTTTTTTGTTTTTGTTTTTTCAGTTAGTTATTCAGTTATAATTAAGTGTTAAAGGCCTAATTTTAAATTTGTGCATTACAGTGTTGCTTTATAATTTTCAATAATTTTTTTTTTTTTTTTGATGAAAAGGAATTATTTTAGATATTTAAAAACAAAGATTCCTAAATTAATATTCAATAACTATTCCTAAAGAAATTAGGTTATTAAATAAAATGAAAATTGGTTAACCAAGAAAGGCATTGCTGGATAGACATTGTGGCCAGTGTCTCCAGGGCCCTGGGGATGCACTACTGGATGGTAGCAGAACAAGATAAAAATCCTGGTGGCTGCTGATTGAGGAGGCCTGAATACACCATTCTTAAATAAATATCCTGGTTATTCATGGTCTGTATTTAAAATTTGAGATTTTCATCAATAAAATTAAAGTAAAAGAGCCATCAATTTACTTTCATTTTTATTAATCAGATCGGTCTAGATTTAATTTCCAGTTTTTATTTATTATCTTTGAAATTGTTTTCAATCATAAAAAATTGACTCATGGTTTGCGAGTAGAAAAATGCTTACCAATATAAAGTTGATTGTAATCGTTCTAGCTTTGTAAATTTATTAATTAAAATCTTTGTTTTTTTTTTAGGAACTTATTGAACTGAAAGAAAAATCTATTATGGGCCCTAGGCCTCAAATGTTTGATGATTCGTCAGCTATGTATGCTGTTGCATTCAATTTACCTGGAAGCAGACCCAAAACAGTTGGACTGCCTCCAGAAAAAATTGCAGAATTAGAAGAAAAGGTATAAAGACTTACTGTTAAAATAATTTATTTTGTAAATACTTTTAGCTATATTATTCTATAAAAAATTGTATATATTTTTTTTTACATAAGTTTCTAATGTGCTTATGTGTCTGTTTGTGTGCAAGTCCTTCCTTCATTAGAAAGTGATGTATTACTGATATTCTCAATCGAATACAGCTTAAAAATGGTTGTCTTAAATTGTTCAGTTTTCTCTAAAATTAAATGTGAACAATTTTTTTTAATTATAAGGTTTTGTTTTATCTTTCCTAACTCCTGAACAAAATAATGAGATATTGTGCCAAAAAGGCCCCTCCTCCCCCATCCTCACTACATCAAGGTGAATATCAGTTCTTGTACTTGGGTGGAGAAATTTTTGAGGCTGAATAAATTCTTACAAAGAGTATGAAATCCATAAGACCTCACTATCGGAATATGAAACTAGATCATTAAATGTTACTATTATTGGATTTAATTCAAATTCTGAAAAAAGTTAGTACCATAAAAAATTTTATTATTGGCGGTTAGTTTTTGGATCAGTTGCTTCTGAAATATTATATTAATATACATTAATCAGTTCTTAAACTAAGTCTCTAATTGTAATATAATAATAATATAATTGTCTTTTTTCTTTTATCAATCTTCCATTACCTTGTAAAACATGTGATTGACCTTAAAAAATAAGGTGTCCTTCCCTCTCTGAAAATTTCATGTTTTGTGCTTCAAGATAATTAGATTCAGATAAAGAAATAAGAAAAACATATTCCATAGAGCTTGCATAGCTTCATTTTTCACAATAGTGGATGGAACCATTTTAGAAATTTGAATTATTTTATTTTGTCTGTATTGACGTAATTAGTCTACATAATTTCATATTGTCATGATTCAAATATTGTATGATAAAATTTAACTTAACTAATGATATTTTGTAGTTGCTGAACCCTTATTACCCTAAGCCCTTTCTACCAGTAGTTCTTAATTACGTTGCCAAAACTGCCCTTTAATTTAATATTGTTTTCAAAATTAAATCATTAAAAGTAGCTGGTTACGGTAACCTAAAACATAGCTAGTTAATAGTTTTAATGCTTGAGTGAAATTTTTAAAGTCTTTACTATATTGGCATTTACATATCTGTACAGTACTAAACAAAAATAATGTAATAAAAAAAATTAATTGTTAGTCATATTCTCCCATTTTTGATTCATGTTTCTTATGTTTTCAATACTTAAAAGAAACTAAAAATTAAATGACAAATGCACAGTTTTTATGGCATAGTTCTTAAATCCAGACCTAAAGCTGGCAAAATAATCATTTTATAATAAATAGTATTCATTAATTTCCATCATGCATTTTTTCCCCAAAATGTTTTAATGTTTGAAGTAATATAAAGTAATAAATTAATTATAGAATAACAAATTTATTAGTAAGTTATTTTTTGCTACATTTTTATTACAAAGTTTTTACATTCAGTACAATTTGATTAAATAATAATTTAATAGTATGATTAATATTTTAGTTATGATTTTGTTAGTTTTTCTAACAAACTTTAATATCTGGCCATCTCTCATTAATTTCTGAGAATATCCATTATTTCTTAGATGACGGACTATTTTTATTTTCATTATTATTATTATTATTATTTTGACTATTAGTAATATGCGGGTTAAATCTGCTTAAAATGTGTTACTTGGCTGCATTGTTTGCTACTGTCTTTTGTCATGAAAATGCTTTTTTGTTTTTTCAATGACCAAATTGTCAATTTTTATATATTTAAGTGTCTACAACTTGGCAGTAAATCTTTTGGAGATTTATTGAAGTAAAAATTATTTTTATAGATTATATTAAGATATTTAATAACTTGTCACATTTTAGATACTTGAACTTGAGGGAAAATTGAGAACTAAGTCTACTGAAGTTAATGACTTAACTGCTAAATCATCTACTTTAAAACTTGAAGCTGAGCAATTAAAATTATCTGAGTCCAGTCTCAAGACAGAGTTGGAATTCAGGGTAAAAAAATTATCTGATGCTCTAAGTAACCTTTCTACTGCTGAAAAGCAAATCCAAGAATTGAAATTGCGTTTGGGTGAATCAGACTTAAATAATCAAGTATGTATTCTATTTCGATTTGTTAATCATATCTCTTATTTTTATTTTTTTACTATATTAGATATTTGACCATTTTGATAAACTTCTCATCATTAATTGATTTTAAATTTATAAATATATTGAATTTGAATTTCAATTTACTTTTGAATTCTTAAGATTCATTATGAGAGCTGCCATGAACCTGTCATGTCATGGCACTTTATGGTCCTAATCTAAAAATATCTTCTCTATTTATTAATTTGGTTATAAAAATTTGTTTCCAAAATCAGTGAGTTTCTAAATGGTAGTAACAGCTGTAAGATAATTAATTAAGACAAATCTAGCTAGATTTTGATACCGACATCATGGTCCAGTACACATACCAGATGTGTTTGCTGATCTTCCTTGTGTTTTAAGCTGCTAAAATCAATTGTTATAGTTTGATGAAGTTCTACTCACCATAAGGACACTTACTAATTATTGTCCATTCTTACAACAGCCTCCCAGTTGGTACATGTGCAGGATTTTTTCAAAGCTTTTCTTTTTCAATGTAACTAACTTGGTTGTTATTAGAAAGAAAAAAGTAAACTAAATAAGTAGACTTAAGAAGAAAGACTGGAATAACTTCCAGTGTTGTGTGCTTAAAGTTTTATATCATTAAATATGTAATAATTTTATTTGTTTATGTATTCAGGAATATTTTTATTTCATGCAAGTATTAATTTATTTAAAAAAATATTATACAAATGTGCCTAATCATTTTTAAAGTAACAAAGTTAAAAATTTAGTGGAAAGAAAATTAAGATCATTTTTTAGTTGGTTGTAATTACTGAAATTATTGTTTATTGTCATCTCTAAGTGACATCTCAGATACTAAAAATGGGACACGGATATAGCCTAATGATATAAAAGAAAAAACATGGATCAATTCCATCATTAATGGAAATAGACCAATTCATCATAAAAAAAACAATGATGAATTAGATCAATACATACATTTCACAACTGCAAAGTAATTTTTATCTTTAATTGCTGTTATACTACTTTTATTCAATTTTTTAGGACATTCCAAATGATGTCCAACAACTACATAAACAGTATTCTGCAACAAAGACTGAAAACTTCAAGCTGCAAGAACAGGTAATGTCATTTTATTTTATCTGTTAAACTTATATTTAATTACCATTGAAAATTTGCGATAACTCTCTGAAATGACTTTCCAGTCTTGTTACAACACTGATGATATACATACTTCTTGGTATAGTTCTGTGAATGGAAAGTTCTGTTTTGGTTCTCTTTTTTTCCTGCGTCAGGTATTAATAAATAATTGACTTTTGTAGTGCAAAACCAGCCCCTCCCCCCCACCCTAGTCAAGATTATTTATTTATTTAACCTACCCTATGCTTATAGTATTTCCAAACTATTTTTAAAAAATCTTCATTATAAATCAGCTTTTTTTTTTTAATCTTTATTAGTTGATACTTNTTATTTTTATTTACGTATTATCTGTTCCCCACATCCAAACCCACAATCGTTTCTAGTTTAGTTTTTTTTTTTTTTTTTTACGCCTTTCAAGAACATGCAATTTTTTATTTGTAATCATTAGGTTAATAAATTATTTAAGATACATAAATTTGTCAAATATCAGGTTTTTTATATCTTCACTGTAAAGAATTTAAAGGGGAAGAAAACAAAACAAAAAAAAAATGTTTTACTACTAAAAGTCAATTGAAGGCTGATTTCTTTGTTAATGAAGAGATGGAGACAAAGTCTTAAATAATTAAGACACTTTAGTAAATTAGTGTTTTCTTATTATATTGGTAACTAGCAAAATTATTATTTTGCCTTTTGAAAGAGTCGACTTAATATTTAAAAGATAAATCAATTAATAAGTGTGTATGTGTGGGTGACGCTTATACATAATAAATTCAATGCAATAAATTTTAAACCTACTATTGTTTCATGTGTAAAAACATCTCTTTTTTTTCTTTATTGTCTAGCTAAATTAAACCAAGGAGTTTAATTTTATCTCATTCCTAAAAATTTTTTATATCACAATATTGAAGCCGTGATCTATATATTTTGCTATAAAAAGGCAATTGGTATATTGTAATTTATTTTAAATTTGAATGTCAGTATTTAGAAACTCTTATTTTTATTTACTGAGTTTTAGCATTAATCAGATATAATTATTTTAGGAGAATGGTATTTGACTTAGACCTTTAAAATAATTATTTAAATTATTTTCTTTTACTCTTCGAAATTTGATATGATATTTCATCACTTGATAAGAAAATTTTTCTTAGTCATCAATGGCAATGTTTTTGGGGTGTTTTTTTTTTTTTTTTTTTTTTTTTTTTTTTTTTTTTCTTTTTCTGTTAAAAGTCTTCAAAGTACAGCTAGGTGAACAATTTATATTTCTAAAAACTATTATTCCTTCATGGGTATTTCAAAGTATTAAAAATTAAAATAATTTGCTTTTAAAGTGTTAAGACAAGAGCAAACATGAGATTTGCTTCTTACATTTTAGACAAACTCAGTTCATTAAAGGTGTTGTCTAGCATGTTACAAAATTTCCTTTACCAAACTGTGGGTTCTTTGTTGGTAATGTTGGAAGGGAAGTATCTTTTGTCATTCTACCTAGTGAGCTAGAGAGACCAGCACAATCTGTCTCATGACATCTATACCTGTGATACGTACAACAAAATTTGTTGGGCTATTATGGTCTTATTACCGCACCACCCAAGAAACTGAGGCATGAATTACTCCATCCACATTCAATTTGGGTTCCTTTTTTGTATTCTTTATTAATTGTCAGAATTCTGGTTTCATCATGTCAGTACTGGTGTAGATGAGGTAAAACGCTGGCCAACTGAGAGTTTGAAGAGTGGGGGAGGTGCATGTTTCTCTACCTTGTTCAGCCACTGAGTGTTGAGTTCAATACTAGACATATGGTAACCTGCCAGTCTATATTGGGAAATATAACATTAAATTTGTATTACCTATATCAGTTACTTCAATTATAACCTAATCTGTAATAATTTCATTCCTTCCTAAACCTCTTGTTCTTGGTTTTATGCATGCCAAGGATGAATACTGGCAAAATTATAGCTGTGAGTTCTTATAAGTTATAGGCATGTGCAACTTGTGAAAAATCTACTATGTAAAACAAAAAAGTAAATTGCTAATTGTTTTTGGTCACACTATAGTAGTCATATATAATCAAACATTCTTCCTTTAAAAGTTTTGAATTGTAACTCTTAAATTAACAATTTAAGGACTTCTATTTATTTATTTATTTATTTTTATTAGGTCCTGAAACTCCACCAGCGAATCACAGAATTAGAAAAATATAATGCAGTAGATGTACATAAAAAGATTGACTCACTAATCAAAGAAAATTTTGACCTCCGTGAAAAGGTTTGAATAATTTTGGTATTTATCTTGGCATGCAATACTGGATTATTTTACATACTATGGAATGAAAAAGATTTTAGTAGAAATATTGTTTTCTTTAATACTGTAGTTTTAGTAGCCATATTTTTATTGTAGCTGAGGTGTGGATTATTTTTGTAGTATTCTAAAAACTATAAGGTAATGTGATAATATTATTTTGTGCCCTTAACAGAAACAACAATTGCACATAAATAAACTATACTAGACTATTGTTTGTCAATAGTGTCAATATTTATGAAAGGTCATTAGAATTTAGACAAGAATCTAAAATAAATGCACTCAAAAATTCCAAGTGTTTTTTATTAAAGAGGCTAATGCTCGAGTGAATCTTGTTGCCTATTATGTTTGATGTTGGGAAAGTTGGTAGATGTCACTATTAAGTAAATAATAGTATTTATATACATTTGTTTCATTTAGTCATCTTTGCTTTCTTTATTCTCCTGATTCCCATGGTTTAACCACACCTCAACCATGGTTTAATCAAAACTTTAGTCTCTGTAATAAAAACCTTTTTATAATTATAAGAATGTTTTATTTTAAATATCTTATCAGGACTTGATCATTTCTGTTGGTTCTAAGTAATTTTCTAGTGAGATTTTGTTGGGCCTGTCTTCAGGAATTAGAGAGAAAAAAAATTAATTTGAAAACTTAATTTAAGTCTTTAAATAAAAATTTTTAAAGACTTTATTTTTAGTTCCAGTTGGACAACACAGCCAAATAAATTCTACACGTAACTCATCAAATCCCCTCATAATTTTCTAATAATTTTTCTGGTAATCTCCAGCTGTTGAATAACTGGACAATAAAGCTTACTTAACCAGAATTATTTATGGAGCAATGAGTAATAAGGAAATACAGTTAATACTAAAAAGTTTAACCTAACTAACACTGACATTGTAATTGCTTAAAAGTAATCCTTCCAAGAGAAGTATTTAGGTTTATCTGGTCTTAAAAAGAGATTATAGAACGTTTTCCAATTAGTGTTTGAATTATGTTCAGTATACAGCCCTCCTTTTCCTCCATCTCTTTTTGCTGCCCAAAGCTACATTCTCCAGCCTAAAAAAATTAGTTTATTGACATTTATACTTTTCCTACATTTAAGACTAAATTTTCTTGTGTATTAAACTCTTATACAAGACAGGAGTTTTTATTTTTATAGCTTTTATGAAGAATAATTATTGTGGTTCTTATAATAATAATAAACCCAGTGGTTCTAATCTAGTAGTAATTAAATTGAGTTTTTCTAATCAAAATAATCACTTCTGTGAATTGAATGTAGTAAACTACGAAAAGCAAATCTCTTGTACTTATCTGTTCAGACTTATCCAAAATGAAATTTATGCTTTTCCAATCCAACTCCTTTACTCTATTATAAAATACAGTCTGATACTCTGTAATATTTTTATTTAAATAAATAAAATATTGGTGACTCATTTTAATTTTTCTGTTACCAAAATATCAGAATTTCAATATTATTCAACATATCTGTCCTTAATATGTCATATTTTCCTATTAACTTATTTTAAAACTGTGTTCAAGAAAATTAGGGCACTTAAAGTAAGGTTACTATTTTATCACAAAAACTAAAATTGCTTTCTCCCTCTATTATTTTAAATTTTTATTTATTTATTTTTCTTTTTGTACAGTTGTAAACAAATATGATTTATGAAGAATTGATTTTATTAATCACATTATGATGTTATTATTCATTTATATATAAAATCTATTTGAAATTTCCTACAAAGTTTAGTTTACTACTATCGAATAAGACTTCCACAAAAATACTTAGAAGTATTACATTTGAAAATCAGATGTTTATTAATTTCCAAAGAAGACAGGCAATTTTTGTTATCATATATTGATTATATCTACTTTAAATTATTTAAATTTAACTTCTTGATCTGAGTGTTAGATTCTAATTACATGAACAAACTTTAGTCCTGAAAGAAGCCTACTTTAAGGTAATGAATTTAAATATTGGCAAGTGTTGTGGTTTGTACCAAAATAACTTAAAGTGGGAACAAACTCAACCCACCTTCCAGCTCTATGTTTAGAGTCACCTCCTGGAGCCAGGAGCACTCAATTTCTCTCCCTCCAGTTCTGTCTTCATTTCCCTTCTTGTTATCCGCTGAGTATCTATGACAAGGTATGCTTTGTTTTTGTTTTTTATTTTAACACTCATTATTTATTTTATGGAACAACAAAATTTAATCGTTTTATTTTATTTTAACTATTCTTCATATTTAAAATAAAAATTCAAAATTTTACCTTCATAGTTCATTTTTCGCTTGTCATTAAGTCATTTGTTTTAGAGTAGTATAATTATATTTCTTCTGATATTTAATACTTGTCTAAGTCTCTTTTGTCATTCTACCTAGTGAGCTAGAGAGACCAGCACAATCCGTCTCATGACATCTATACCTGTGATACGTACAACAAAATTTGTTGGGCTATTATGGTCTTATTACCGCACCACCCAAGAAACTGAGGCATGAATTACTCCATCCACATTCAATTTGGGTTCCTTTTTTGTATTCTTTATTAATTGTCAGAATTCTGGTTTCATCATGTCAGTACTGGTGTAGATGAGGTAAAACGCTGGCCAACTGAGAGTTTGAAGAGTGGGGGAGGTGCATGTTTCTCTACCTTGTTCAGCCACTGAGTGTTGAGTTCAATACTAGACATATGGTAACCTGCCAGTCTATATTGGGAAATATAACATTAAATTTGTATTACCTATATCAGTTACTTCAATTATAACCTAATCTGTAATAATTTCATTCCTTCCTAAACCTCTTGTTCTTGGTTTTATGCATGCCAAGGATGAATACTGGCAAAATTATAGCTGTGAGTTCTTATAAGTTATAGGCATGTGCAACTTGTGAAAAATCTACTATGTAAAACAAAAAAGTAAATTGCTAATTGTTTTTGGTCACACTATAGTAGTCATGTATAATCAAACATNTTCTGGGTTCAACCGTGTCTTGGAGTTTTTAGGTGCCAAGCTTTTGCACATCATGTGACGGCTTCTTCATGTTATTGTTGGTTGGAGATTTCAGCCCTGAAGAAGTATTGGTAAACAGTGTAGTAAATTTAAATAAGTAGCACTACTTGAAAATGGTTATTTGCTTTAACGTGAAAAGGATAGATTAAATCAGTAAGTTGTCATTTTAGAGTCGGTTGAAGATATAGATATAGATATAATAATTATGAACCATTTAATCACTTGTATGTGCATAATTACCCCTGTCCTTATACAGTAGAAGTATGAAATATTAATTTAGTTGTGGTTTATTGTCCCACATAAATTTTGAACAATTAATGCAAGGGAATAGAATAAAAAATCAATCTGTCCCAGCCAGGACGCGGACCTGGATCTCCTGCTTTCTGGGCACAAATGCTATTCTATTCCCTCGCATAATTGTTTATGAAATTTTAATTTTAGTCTATTAATTTTATATATTAGTTGCATAAAATTCTGCTTTTTATAGATTCGTGACATGAAAGACGAAGGACTAGGAACAAGTGCTAGATCTAGTAGCCATGAAAAGTTGTCAGTTGGAAGCTCAAATATTATGGAGAGTAGGATAAAAGAACTGGAACTAGAGCTAGAGCAGGCAAGAAAAGAGCTTTCTGAGACCAAGATGGAACGCCTCAAATCCATGAAAACAATCCAAGGTTTCGTAAAGCAGAACAAGGCCCTCTCACGAGACGTTGAAAGGCTTCAGGCTCTGGTGGATGCGAGTGGTGACAAACCACCTTCTGACAGGGGTGACCACACTCCCGAACCGAAGAAAGAGGTAAATGCTAGACGATGGATCACCTTGCGAGATCATTCACCCAATGTACCTCTTGATGCACTTTTTATTAGCCCATCTCACTAAATTAATTTTTTTAACTTTACTTATTATCTTCGTACCTGAATTTTGTGTCTCTTTTCTTTTTATTATTTTTAATACATGATAATTGTTTTTATTCAACACTGGTTATATTATTTAGGTTAAAAAAGTTTATCATAATTGTTCTGTTGAAAGGTGATTTTATAATTCATTTAATTATTGTTGGTTGGAGATTTCAGCTATGGTTGTAAAATCTTGGTTTCAGAAAGGAAAATTTTAATTAATGAAGAAAATTTCAAATTGCAAGTAGTTATTGTTTTAACTCATAATTACTTTTATCTAAAATATTTTTATTATAGCTCAAACAGTTTGACTGAAGCTTCTGGAGCGGAGCAGTTGTTTACTTTCCCAGTGGGATGTATTCTTGGTTTTTCATGAGATTCCTCAAGAAATATATCTGCATTCCATGATTCCATGAATCAATGTACAAATATTAGATGGATATTAGATATTAGAGGGATTAGCCTTCAATAAAAATAACTTTTTTTTTTTTTTGACATTTTTTTATTCCGTTACTGTAATAGTAGGAATGAGAAAAATAGTTATTAAAACTAATATTATCAATGCCCATTATCACTGGGAGGCGGGATGTTTGACATAAAGGTTTATCCTGGTTTTTGTTCTGTTATATTATTTGAAAATTAAAAATTTTTCTTAAGGATAAAAATAATAACTAAATGTTTTAAAATTACTTTTTTTTAGCACAAATTATTCTTTATACTGAAACTTATTGTACATATTTAATCTTTAAAAAAAAATTTGCATCTTTTAATTGATAAATTAATTGCTTATTTAAAATTTAATTTTTAAGAATTTACATATCCACTTTTCCTATACTTTAGTCTATTTACTGACTTTGATATTTTTTTTTTTCATTTGTGCTAATTTTTTTTTACCAAACTGCTTATGAATAATAATAAGCAAATACTATGGTAAATCTTTCGTATATTTTATTATGTAAATCTACAGCATAGGCTAGACTTTATTTTATTTTATTATTATTAGAAAAGTCATTATATTTTGATCATAGATTGCCTGCAACAGGCTGTCAAATAGATACAACTTAACTCTCGATAGGCTCTAAATAAAAGTGGTGTCTTATTTCTTAAAGCAGCTATTGTTGCCTTTGATTCTACTTTCCTTGTTACTGCTTTATTTGTCAATGGTGGCATATTGTCATTTTTCTTGTCTTTGTTTTTTTTTATTTAATATGTTTCACTCCTAATGATATTTCTGAACAGATTATTCAATCCTATAAATATTTCTCTCCTCAATAAATTATTTAAAATCTGAACAAGATTATTTCTTTTGATTAATAGTGAGTCTTCCTCTGGTAGATGTTCAAGTCTGCCGGATTGTTCTCCTACTAAGGAACCAAATTTAGAGGCCAAATGTGATTGGTTCCTGTTAATTAATTTTTAACAAAGGGCCAATGCATTTTACCATTAATTCACTGAAGTTAAGATTAACACTAATTTTAAAAACAATTAGGGTTATCAATATCCATGGACACCTTCCCCATTCATCACTATAATAATAGTTTTCATAATACAACTTTTATAGTAACAAATTTGGCTTACATGATTAATTTGACAATTTTTTATTTATTTAAACTTTTCCTTATTGAAACTTTTCCATTCTACAACCAACAATTAGAATATAAATTGTTTAAATATATATGCCCCAATTTTTTTTTTTTTTTTTTTTTCCTGTATGATTTAAAAAATATGTATGTTAAATTCCAAGTTCTTCATATGAATTTTATATTACAAAATTTTTTAAACATATAATCTTATTTATGTGTAATATTTTAATAAAACCATAACTATTTTTTAATTTGAAGTAGTTTGTTTTAATCAAACCAGTCCAAGAGAGAATAAAATGATCTGTTCAATTAGATGAAAATCATTTAAAGTACATGAATTCTGAAATTCCTTTTTAGTGAATTGTTTAAGAAGTTTGTTCTTGTTAATCTTGAAATGTTTTTATCTTCTGTCCCTTGAAATTAGTTTCACTCTTAGAGAAGCCATTATTTACTTTCCATTTGCAGTGTTTTATTTAGCTTGTTCATTATTCATGCTAATTATAATATATTTTCTGGCAAATTAATTATATTTGATTGTACAATAAATGTTGTACAATGTTTTGTTCTTCATACAATCACTTCTTACATTTAGTATTTTACAGTTCCCATGTTTCACTGAAATTAATATAAGTTAAAGAGGGGTGATAGAGATCAAAACTCTCCTAGTTGTTTCGCTATTTAAAAAAAAAAAATACTAAAACTGTTGCTGAATTTGTGATCTTTCAAATTAGGTTGATAAAAATATTGTTAAACAATTAGTGTAATTATTTTTTTAAATGAATTGTGTATACAAGTTAATTTTGTTCCACACATTGCATTTTGTTTTTAGCTTTTTATTATTCCTGGCTTTTACATATGGCTGGCAAATTAAATAAATTCAGTATCTAATCAGCCACCCACGATCTCTATACTTTTATATTAGACTATGAACTATTTATCAGCCCTTCTGGTGTTCATCTTGTTGCTTCTTTTTCACTTATTGATATTCATTTTGGTTTACTCTGACTAATATCTTCTTCTTTTTTTTTTAAATACCAAAAAATTGTTCTCTATTGTCACAATCAATTATGTGTATTAACTTATATGATAAAAACAACTTTAGTGAAAAATATACTTAAAATTCTAACCTGTAATCAGACCTTTAACCACTCATTTATATGTATATATTTTTGGGTGGTATTTTTATCAAGTTTTTAAACCATCTCACATAAGTTTGATTGTTAATAAAGTCACAGCCCACTATTATAGTTAATTATTTATTATTTTGTTCTTTTTCTTTTTCAAGAATAACTATTCCTTGAATAAGTGTAATAATTAATTGATATTTCAATTTTAAATGTATATATGAATTTTTNTAAAGTTCCTCATACATATTTTTTTTATATCAATTTTGTATCTACATGGGGAATCTGCTTAAATTACCCAGCTTTACTCCAACGGACTTATTTTTACTTTTTTTTTCTTTTTTTTTTCTTCTACGATTTAGTTAAAATTCAGCCAGTCTAATTGTTTAATTGATTTTGTATTGTTTTAGTTTTTATAGTATGAGCATATTTCAGCACCGGCAAGAAATATATTTATTAAATACGGTAAACATAAATTAACAAAATTAGAAAATTATCAATCTGCAGAACTATAAATATGTAACACTTTAGAAATGGATACTTTGAAAGTTGAGAAAGCTTTATTCCGGAAAAGCGGCCATTTTGTCGAAGCATACATTCCTTATTACAGCAGGTATCCAGGAACAGCGCAGAAGCATGTAGGTGAGCCGGGCATTCTGTAGCAGGTGAGTCAGGGGTCCATACCCCGCCTCTCACACCTGTCAGAAAGGGAGATGATCTAGGGAGAATGGAATGATATGGGCTCAGCCACTGACTTGTCGCATTAAACATTTCTGAAAATTATGGTTATCATTAATGGTTCTGCAAACACGGATCTATATATATGTATATATATATATATATATATATGTATATACACACTCGGGTACCTCTAATTTCACAAACTATTTATCCATAAAAAATAAAAGAACTTCTTAGAATAATGTATTTTCATTACATTACATTACAGCATTGGTCTTTCAGTTATACTTAAACTTTGTATTTAATTTTGTGCCAAACTTGGTTACAAATACTTGTTTTAAATATTATCCTTCCAAAAAATGACTTAGGACTATACGTGTGTGTATGCGGATGCGTGTGTGTGTGTGTGTAAAGACACACATGTATATTTGTAACAAATATAAACTTAAAAGTGATAATAGATAGAGCTCCATATAAAATTGCTTATGAATGGACAATAATTATAATGATCTATTCATTTTCTCAAGCACTGAATTAAAATCCTCTTTTTTTCTGCCATTATCCTGCATTTTAATATCTGAATCATGTTTTTCTGGATTTTTAATTGTGTTGACAAATTGTATATAAGTGTACAAGTTAAGTTATTGGCAGCCTGAATTTTTTTTTCTTTTATTTTTATAAATACGATTTGAAATCTTAGGGGATGGCTGTATTTAAAATATAATAATAATGTAACAATACTCTTCACTTGAACCTGCACTGAATGATTGGCATAAAATACATAAAATAAATTTATTTTTATTTTTTGATATATTTTTTGGGGCAACTCAGTTGGATCTGAAAAAGAAATGTCAGTGGGACTACTCTTCTAATATAGAAGTTGGAATATACTTCTTTTTTTTTTTTCTTTCTTTTTTTACTTAGAATGTTAAGGATTGTGTCAAGTAATGAAAGATAGATATCTGAAAGATTTTATATATTACAATTCACCAATAGTGGCATATCATACAGCTTATTTTCAATGTAAGTAAATAATATCATGTACTTAAATTTATATGGATGTAATTTTTAATTTATTACATAAGGCAATGTAATTACTAAGCTGTGATATTCAGTAACCCTTTAAGTTTCTTTGGTAAGTAATAACTCTTATAGTATTTTCATTAGCTTCAGTGGGTGGAGGTGTATTTTATTTAGGGAATAAACCCAAATATCTGACTCTAATATCTATTTGAATAAAATCTTAGTATATGTATAAAATAACTATGGTTATTAAATCCAATTATCAATTACCGATTAGTTTAATCATATTCAAATTATATTTATTTTCTTAATTGGAGAAGAACTAATTGTTTTTAGTAGTTAAAAAAATAATATATGAACACCAGCTACTACTTGCAATAAAACATGAGATCTAATTCTAGCCCTCAAAAAAAAAAAAAAGTTTCATACGCTTCAAAGATTAATTTACTTCACTTACCTCTTTTATTTTGAAGCAGCTGAAGAACTTAAGGGATGAACTAAGATTTTTGTGTTTTCCCTAGGCAGAGTGCATACTGTTTAAATAAAATGCCAGTTCTTATGATTACAGCCATCAGACCAAAATCATTTGAAATATTTCAGAAAAAAACTGCAAATTTTAGAACAAAAAAGCTTAAAATTCAAAATTATGATTTTTAATCATTAAATAATAGTTTACTTGTATTGAAAGCATTTTTATTCTCAGATGTAATAAGTAAGATAATATTTTGCTTTAATTACTTTTAGCTGTTCATGCACTATTAATGTTTTCTATGTGACTTTATGTTAAGTTTTTTAATTATTGTTTGCTAAACTTCCAACAAATTTGTGTGAGGATACTCTCAGATATTGACAGGTTTTGTCTTTATGTTGGCAAACAATGCTTGTAATTCATAAAAGTTTTAATTCCTACTTATATTGTTATTAACCCTATGAAAATATAAATTAATTGACTTATATGTATATTTTCAAGGCCAAGCATATAGTTAGTTGACTACTTCTATCATATTATCATGGTTGTTTTAATAAAACAAAAAGAAAGGGAATTATCAATATGAGCATGCAAGAGGAAAAGAACAAGGAAAAAGTCATTCAGCCGGCAAAGAAGGTGCTCAAGCATCTTAAATTAATCAATTTAGTCAATCAATCAAGTATCAATTTATAAATATGATAAGAACATTGATAGTGCAAGACCAGGCTAAAATATATTTTCAGGGACTTAATTCATAATGAATAAAGTACTCAGAATGTGCCTTAACAAGAACTTCATATATGTGCACTGTATCCTGTTCTGTTTTGTGTTTTTATTTATTGTTACATAATTAGTGAAAGATAAGCTCTAAACATTTATCAGAAGACAAACTTGTATTTTCAGTTTTTCATCTTAAATCTTGGATTAGTGCATTTATTATTTAGTTATCTTAGATTACTAATCAGCTAGCTAAAATATTGATTACTAATTTCCTTTGACTTTATAGAATGTGTTTGTTTGTATGTATGTTTTTAATTATTTGTTTTGGAATGGTATATATATATATATATA
>KZ807916.1:204514-226328 GCA_000696205.2 Oncopeltus fasciatus
GACTGTTGGGGTTTATCTAGGGTTAAATCTGTTATCCATTCTTTTAAATGTTTTCCGTTTTTTAGTGCTTGTTTACATTACGTTATATAGTACTTGGTGTGCAATAAGTTATATTGGAACACACAGACATACACAAATATAGATACAAAACCATTTTAAAAGCAGAAATATAAATTATATAACTTAAAAAGTAAATTAACAATTAAAATTGAAACAATAGATAAAAAATTTTAATGTAGGAACTCTATAATACAATTAGATTTATATAGTGAATTAGAAAGGCATAGTTGATTTTTTTTGGGGGGGGGGGATTAAATTTTTTCATATATGCCTGTTTCTCTTAAAATGCACATAAGTTTGGTTACATTGGATTCATGGTTTATACCTTATATGTTTATGTTGTTACTAACTTTTTTTCATGTATCTTTAAATATTTATGATTCCATGTTCCCGATATAACAGTAACTTATCACACTGTCCTTCTAAGTGTTGGTAAATAAAAATTGTTTTGTTTATATAAATCAATTGAGTACAAATAGAGGGAAAATGCATTTTTTAGAATGCAAGGAATTCATCCACTTATGTATTTTTTATATTGCACAACTTGAAGTTTTTGCACCAAAAATTAGGTGCTTCCCTTCTAGTGTCCCAATGTTCGCATTTAGATTGGTTTTGACAGACTTTAAAGAATCTTACTATTTTTAAAACATTTTTACTCCTTCTCTTTTACTCAGGTTTCCAATATTTTACTATGATTTTTCTTTATTAAACCAAGCTTCTATAAATTTTGTTTTAATATTGAAATTGATTTTAACATTCATTGAAAATAGTTAAGATTCATCAACAGTTCATTTTAAAATTTGGATTTAAAAAAGTATTGAAGTTCAATTGAATTATTTTGTTTACCAGCTCTTAACTTTATGTATATAAGTAATGTGTTTTACTATTTTTTTCAAAAGCTTTACTATTATAACAAAAGCTAATGTTTGGCTTAATTAAGTGCAAAAATCTATAGTATATCATTAACATTTATTTTACCAATTTTATTTTAGGTTGATGACTTATCTTCTAAAGATATTGATGACAAAGAAAAACTAGATTATGATGGTGATGATCCAGAGAAAGTATTCTTATATTCGGAACTTAAGGCAAAGAAGCATCAGGTAAAATATTATCTAATGTTAGGTATTAGATCATTCTTTGGTGTATAAAAAATAATTTTCCTCAACCTAGGTGGGGGATTATTATCATTTAATTAATTTTCAACAACATTAATAAAATTACTATTTTATAAAATAATTTAAAGAGGAAGTGGAAATTTTAAACAGCGTGTTTAATAACAGGCATTACATTGGAGCTTTTGTGGGATGTCACTGTTTTCTTTGAAAATTTTTATTCTATAACTTTATAGCCAAACAAAAAAAAAAAAAAAAAAAAATGAAAGAAAGTGCAGAAAATGATGAATTTTGCTGATTTTTCCCTCCATTTAAAATTAGATCTAATCCTTCCTTTTACTGGTCAAAGAAGGGATAGGGTTTTGCAGTCCCAATGTGCTTCAACATATTTCGTGCCTACTTCACTCTGAATATATTAATTTTTTATGTCATCCAGAAAGTTTTACCTCCATTTGTTTTAGCCATCTATTTTTATACTGTTCAAGCAACAGGAAGCCAATACTAAAACAAAATGAGTCACAACTTTTTGAACTCTTTGATGGCTTTCAGAAACTGCTTTTTTTTTTTCTTTTTTTTTTTTNTCTCTCTCTCTCTCTCTCTCTCTCTCTCTCTCTCTCTCTCTCTTTCACTATCCTAAACTTTTTCTATATATTCTCCAGATTGGACTGGTGCCTAAGGGTTCTGTACTGGGACCACTATTGTTTTTGGCCTATAATGATGTAACTTGGAGTGTAAAGTATTGTAAAATTCACCTGTTTGCGAACGACGTGATGATATGGTACTGTGGATATCCAGATAGTATTATGGGTTGGTTTCAGAGAGTGAATGAAGACCTCGCAAGATTAGGTGATTGGTCTTTTAGTAACCAACTTCCCTTAACCCGAGCAAGACACAGTGGCTATTGGTTGGTACTTCGGAGATGCTAGCTAAATGTGATTTAGAGCTCATACCTGGACTGATCATTTGGCAGTTCCAAATGAAAGTACTAGGAATCTCCAATGACCCTTAGTGGTTGCAAGGGAGGCTAACCCAGCAGAATCACTAGGAGTGATTTTCAACAGCATACTGACTTGGAAAGATCAGGCAATGGCTGTAGCAAATAGAGTTCGGATCTCTCTTCATCCATTGATGAGATGGAAGCGCTTATTGTCAGAAGAGTTAAAGGGAAGGTTGGTGTCCTCCTTGATTCTCCCTTTAGTCTGGTATTGCGATTCCGTCTACATAGACATTAACAGCACGGAGGACATCCAGATCCAGAGGGCAGTAAATGCGGCCATTAGATTTATTCATGGTATACGATGGGATGAACCTATTACTCCGAAACAGGGCTAGGATGGCTCACAACAGAGGACTACAGGAGGTTGAGTCTGTTATGCTTAGCAAAAAAAGTTTTAGACACCAGATTGCTGAGAGACCTCTACGACAATTTCTCATGGATTAGGGAAGAAAGGCATGCTGGAATGCTCCAGTTACCTACCTGTAGAACAGACATATTCAGGAGTGCATTCCACGTCGCAGCAACAAGGGAGCTAAATGCATTGCCACATGAGGTGTAAGGGTCGTCGTTCTTCTGAAAGGCCTGCTTGAAACATGACTAGGCAAGCACATAATAGTGTTATTTATTTTTCTTGATCATTGGGGGATTAGTTAGGGTGGAAATATAATTTTTATAATTATTTAAAATATAAGTATGCAGTCATATAATGATATACCTATAAAATGTTCATTTATTTATATTTTTACATATAATCTATATTTAATTTTATTACTTTGAATTTTTCTTTGGGGGGGGGGATTGAATTAGGATTAAAAAGTGTTAATTATAAGTAGCCTGAAATTGTCAGGAAGAAAGGATGTAAATCCTATGACAATAAAGAAAAAATCTAATCTAATATCTCTCTCTCTCTCTCTCTCTCTCTCTCTCTCTCTCTCTCTCTCTCTCTCTCTTTATTGCTATACATCTAATATTTCAATGCTTTTTTGGAAATTCTCAAATAATTAATTAATTAATGGGATTAGGGTGGACTATCAATAATTAATAAAAATAGAAAACATATATTGAAAAAAAAATTATTATAAAATTTACAGGTGGATCAATTGAATGAAAAACTTCGCAAGAGAACTATTGACCTCCAAGAAATTGTAAATAAAGAATTATGGTCCAAGAATAAAGAAATTGAAAAGTTAAATAGGTTATGTGAAAAGCAGGTGCGTGATTGGTCTGAACAAAGGACCAAACTGAAGGGTCAAGAATCAGAAATCAGATCCCTAAATGAGGAGATAGAGCGTCTACGGCAAATGTTTGAGAATGCTGTTTCAAAGAAACAATCATCTGGTTCTTCTCAATCTAAGTATGTATCTACACTTTTCAAATTTGTATAGCATATATAAACACTTTTTTTAAAATTAATTTTCCTATAAATAATGTCATTATTTTTATTTCTTTTTTTTAAATATATTAGTTGTTAAATATATTTAAAAATTCATTGCATGCATGTTAATTACAAAAGTTAAAAGTTTATGTTTGGACTTCATTGCTCTCTAGTTTTCTGCTTAGATAATTCTTGTTAATAATTTCTAAAAGAAGCTAAATTTATTTAATCTAAGCAGATTGAAATTTTACCAATTTATATTAAATAAATTGTTGTATTTGTGGTCACCAGTTAACATTTTAAAACATGAACTAATAATATGTGAGAAGAAGATTGAAGCACAAGATATTTACTCATCACCTATTTATCACTTTATGTGGGTTAGTCACCAACCAGTTATTTTTCATTCTCCATGTACTTTTCTTTTATTCACTGGTTCCCTCATGAATTATATCAATTATCCACTTGTGTCCCAAAGGTATCGCTACTATATGCTCATACATTATTAGAACCTGGTCAATATACAAATCATTCTTAAATAAATTGTAAAAGAAAATTTGCCTTTTTTCACTGTCTATCTTGTGGCATTATTTATATTTTTATATTATAATCATATCAAAATTTGGACCATAGCCCTTGGTAAAATATTAAGAAATTTTTTTTTAATTACAATTTAAAATTTTATTAGAAAAATGGGGTTATACCAGTAGATACCCTTTATTTTATGTAACTACACAAATTTCTTTCAAAATTATGATGAACAGTTTCAAGGAAACTCATCTCAAGGAAATTATATTTAATAAATGTTTTAAAATGAAGTAAAATTTTTTTAATTGATATACTCTATCTGAGGTTATAAAATGATATTAATATAATAAAAATGTATGATGTGTAATGTAAAAAGTCTTAAGGTTTTACCTTGAACACTGGTACACCTTGTTCTTTACATCGTTTTTGCCTTACAAAGTCCTTTAAAGCATGTTTTAAATTCTATATTGACTGATTTATTATTATTATTATTACAGTAATTCGGAAGAAAGCCTTCTGAAAGTTGAACTGGATAAATTGAGATCACAACTGGAAAGTGAAATCGAGACTAACAAAGACCTGAGGGGTCGCTGTGAAAAACTCAAGCTTGAGGCAGAGGGGTGGGAGAAGTCAAGGAAGGACCTTGTAAATGCCTGCTGTCTTCTCACATCCCATTTGGAGGAACTCTCATCCTTTCTTGAGTCCCTTCTACCATCATTAGCTGGTCGCAAGCGTCGTCTTGTCAAGGAGGCTATAGACATGTCTCGGGAGGTATCTCGCTCCCTCTCTCTCTCTTGTCTTGATGATTCTGCCCTGCAGGCCTCTATTACCCAGCCCATTCTACCTGATGTCTCTCAGGTTGACTTCAATTCTGAGGAGGACCCAGATGACACCCTCCTTCCTACTTCTACTTCCCTTGGGCTCCAGAACAAGGAGGTCAGTTACTCATCAAATATTAGTTAAAAATTACAGTTGTACATCTTTAAAGACTTTTTTTTTTATTTTATACATAAATTAAAATATATTNCAATATTGAATTTAATCAAGTATTATGTTAATTTCCCTTCCAATAGGAATAAAAATAAATAATAGATTGACAAATAATGGTAATCTACACTTTTTTTTCTTAAGCTCTCATTAATATCATATTCTTATCCTCTGAAACCATACTTCTCTCTAATCAGGCTGTTGTCGACCCTTCTAATTCTTGTTTCAAATATTTTTGCATATATCTTGCTTGGAACACTCAGCAATGATATACCTTGATGGTTTTTGCAGTCTCTGTCTTTTTAATGGATTGGCATTATAAACACTATTCCCTGTCTTTTGGAATCTCCTTTTGCTTCCATATGAGGTTAAAAAGATGGTGAAACATTTCTTGGCCTCTTTACCGTAATTATATTTTGTAACTATATATTTAGAATATTGTAAATATATATACATATTGTAATAATACATGTTTTCCAAAATGTATTTTGTTATTTTCTTTTCACCTTTAACTCTTTTTCTTCAAAAAATTGAAGCTTTAAGAATTTTTTTTCTTCATGTATAAACTGAACATTATTGAGGGAGATAGAATTCAAAACGAGGGAGATCATAGTAGCAGCTGAATTAAGATTATTTTTTGTGAAAATAAAACATTCCAATCAACCTATTAAATTAAAAGTGTTACCCCCTTCAAAATTTAATGTTATACAGAAATCAGAAAATTGAACTAGAAATTTTTTATCCCAATAAACACTTGGCATTTGATAATAGTAATAATACTAATAACATTGATGCCGCCCAGGTCAATCTTTTGTTTATAAAAAGAAGCTTGCCCTTAGCCATGGGTGTTTAAAATGGGGTGGAAACCTGTAGATAGCCCCTCCCTCCAATGACCCTAAGTGGTTGCAAGGGAGGCTAACCCGATAGTAATGCCTCTATTGAATCTTTGTTGAAAATGTTTTCTGAGTTTAATTCATGATAAAAATGTATTCTCAATACGGTGTTTTTTCTACATTACATTGCTTATTATGGCATTATGCATAACTAATTTACCTTTAAGTATTTATAATAATTCCTATACAAATTACTAGTTATTGAACATTGAGANTAATGGTAATCTACACTTTTTTTTCTTAAGCTCTCATTAATATCATATTCTTATCCTCTGAAACCATACTTCTCTCTAATCAGGCTGTTGTCGACGGGTGTTTAAAATGGGGTGGAAACCTGTAGATAGCCCCTCCCTCCAATGACCCTAAGTGGTTGCAAGGGAGGCTAACACAGCAAAAAAAAAAAATAAATAAAAAAAATAACATTGATGGAGTTCTGTGGAAGCAGTCTGAAACAAAAGCTGCCCTTTTTCATTACTCTTCCCCAGTTTGCAGTTAGCTACTTTCCATTGATGGCTAGCGATGTGTTGAGATTTGCTGCTGATAGTTCTTATAACAATTAATAAATATAAAATTCTATTTTTTTTAGCCTCGTATTAATCCCCCGTAAGTTATGAAAAATATCCTAGAAATATTTCACTGAAGAATGAATAAAATGTCGGCTATTTTTGCATCAGAATGTTATGTTATTTAGTTGTAATAAAGTAAAAATTCTTGAAATATCAGTTTACCCCATTAATTAATCAATTAATTGTATAATTGAAATTTCTCTAAATTTTATTATTAAGTATTTTTGGATAAAATAATTTAAAGAGGAAGTGGAAATTTTAAACAGCGTGTTTAATAACAGGCATTACATTGGAGCTTTTGTGGGATGTCACTGTTTTCTTTGAAAATTTTTATTCTATAACTTTATAGCCAAACAAAAAAAAAAAAAAAAAAAAATGAAAGAAAGTGCAGAAAATGATGAATTTTGCTGATTTTTCCCTCCATTTAAAATTAGATCTAATCCTTCCTTTTACTGGTCAAAGAAGGGATAGGGTTTTGCAGTCCCAATGTGCTTCAACATATTTCGTGCCTACTTCACTCTGAATATATTAATTTTTTATGTCATCCAGAAAGTTTTACCTCCATTTGTTTTAGCCATCTATTTTTATACTGTTCAAGCAACAGGAAGCCAATACTAAAACAAAATGAGTCACAACTTTTTGAACTCTTTGATGGCTTTCAGAAACTGCTTTTTTTTTTTCTTTTTTTTTTTTTTCTTTAGCCACGAGAAAATGCCTTCTAATGGTGGGGAAACAACTGAAAGTTTAGGTAGGAGAAGAATAAGTTCTAGTGAACACATATAAATATTCTTGGGAATGTATAGCTTATGTATATACAATTAGCAATATTACCTATTTTTGAGTAATGAAAAAAAAATAAAAATAAAAAAGTCCTGCATCAGGCCATATGGCCATATTGGCTCAAGGGGTAAATACTTATTAGTGATATATTTATTCTTGCCCCAAATAGAATTTTATTCTATAAAAGCTTAAATGCAAAAGAAAATGCAGTAACTGAGACTAAAAAGAATATTTACCCTCAAGGGAATAATAACTGCAAAAGAGATAAATAGATTAAAAATATCATTCCATTAGTTCCAAGATTAAAATGTCTATGGAATGTGATTTCTCTAGAGTTGTTTATTAGTAGCCTATTTGCACTATTCAAATTTTCAGTCTGAAACAAAAGCTGCCCTTTTTCTTACTCTTCCCCAGTTTGCAGTTAGCTACTTTCCCTTAATGGCTAGTGATGTGTTGAGTTTTGCTGCTTATAGTTTTATAAAAAAACATTAAATATAAAATTCTTTTAAATTTTTTTTAGCCCTAATTGTAAGTTAATTCCCCATAAGTTGTGAAAAATATCCAAGAAATATTTCACAGATATTTTTCTGTAATTATTATAGAAATTCACTTGTACTCTTACTGAGAGTGAATCCAATTGAATTTCTATTACAAATTAACATTTCATGTTACATAATCTAATTAGAAGCTCAAGTTTTCTGATTTCACTGTTTTCTCACTGATATTGAGAGAGGTTCTTTATCGGCTTGGGGTCTGTTACCATGTTTATACACACACCACACATCCTATATATGTGAAAATGACCTAGACCAGAATATTGTTTTTAGAATTATAATTTATGTGGAATTATTTTTTACATTTTTAAAATTAAAATAAATTTCCAAAAACATTTTAAGGTAATAATATTCTCATGGTCCTAAACTGGTTGCATTATATATATATATGTGTGTGTGTGTGTCAGATTAAAATCATTAACTTTTTGAAATTATTTTTCATGTTTAATTTTAGATGATGTTGATGAGAGCTAAGATGGACAACTTAGTAGGTATGTTGAATGATGCCACCTTGGATAAGAAGCTTTCTCCCAACCAACTATTGAGTCCCTTCTCTCTCTCATCGTCACTTCAGGAACAAAAGGAATTTAGTCAAATTCAAACTTTTGATGACACTACATTCTTTGGGGAAGGGCTTCCATTTATTGCACTTGAGGATATAACTGAGGGGACTGGAATTGAATCATTTGAAACTGATACTGACAACAAAAGTGAGTGGTGTTTTTTTAAATATTATCTATTAGTAGTTAACAGTAAAAGAAATGCCTCTAGCAGAAATTTAATAACATCTTTTGAAATAATTTCATATGAGAGCTATGTCGAGGTCTTCAGCATCTACTTAGAAATCCTTTTGAAATCCCCATGAAGTGTAGGTAGACTCAACATCTTATCACTTAAAAATTCATAATAAGCATCTATTATTTTTGATATACTTTTTTTAATAATAAAAAGCCATCATCAGTAATGAGTATAACAAACCTCTGCAAATTGAATTTAACAAATAGGTTTAACATCTATGGCAGAATACAGCATTAAAATAAACTCAATTAGCAAATTTAATTTGAAGTAACTTCAAAATAGATAGAAATTGTTTTAATTTTTTATATCAGTATGGCTTATTACCTATTTGCTAGATATGCTCTATTGAATGTCAATAAATTCATTTCTTTTGTTTAACAAGGAACTATAGATATTCTCCTAAATAAATTCTCATTTGACTTAAATTAAAAGATAATTTTTTTGTATTTAGGTCATTACTAAGTTGTACAACTACCACAAGTTGGATGTGGTAGTGTTGGTTGCCAATCCACTTTACAGTAGAATTAAACAAATTTTAAAATTAAATTTAAAAATTAACTCTCGACTCCGAACATATTTTTATTTTCCTTCGAAGTAAACATTTTAAATTATAGTTGCGTATCATTTGGGATTCTTAAATCAATTTGATTTTATACTTTTCAGGTGTGTTAGTAATGTTTGTTGTTTTTTCCTTTAGTAATTAAAATAAAAGTTCATAGATTTTATGATTATTTTAACTGGACTTCATTCAGCTATACATATATACAATATTGAATTTAATCAAGTATTATGTTAATTTCCCTTCCAATAGGAATAAAAATAAATAATAGATTGACAAATAATGGTAATCTACACTTTTTTTTCTTAAGCTCTCATTAATATCATATTCTTATCCTCTGAAACCATACTTCTCTCTAATCAGGCTGTTGTCGACCCTTCTAATTCTTGTTTCAAATATTTTTGCATATATCTTGCTTGGAACACTCAGCAATGATATACCTTGATGGTTTTTGCAGTCTCTGTCTTTTTAATGGATTGGCATTATAAACACTATTCCCTGTCTTTTGGAATCTCCTTTTGCTTCCATATGAGGTTAAAAAGATGGTGAAACATTTCTTGGCCTCTTTACCCATATGCTTCATCATATCTGAGGTCACTTCATCTAAACTTGTTAACTTTCCTTGTTCCACCTGGCTTTCTGAAGTTCTTCTTCCACAGATGTAAATGTTTTTCCCTGGTAACCATATGTGCAATTTAGGTTTCGTTTTCCCTTTCACCAATTCTTCGAAGTACTCTTTCCAGCATTCCATCACTTTGCCAAACTTATTTGTTGACTTCCTTCTTCAAGTCTTACTATCTCTCATGGGTTCTTTGCCTCAGAAAACTCTTCCAGGCTGCCTCCAGCACAACTCTATTCATTCTAGGATTTGTGATTGGTTTAGTTTAGGGAGAGCTGGTTTCAGCCAGCTGCTCTGCAGTCAGGTGGAGGAGCAGAGCTTCCTGACAAACTCCCTCTCCAGGGTGGTAAAGTTACCAGGCTCTGGCCTACCTCATTAGTACCATGCCTTTCGATGAGGTGTTTCCCACCTGTGACATGAGAAGCCACCGCACTTGCTGTCCCTTCTGCTTTATCACCCAAGAGGACTACCCAATTAGGTGATTTTACTACTTACTACTCTCTGACTAGTGGCAGCCATCACAGGCCGTGAAAGAGTAGAAGCTAATAATATTGTGTGTGTGCAAATGGTCTAACATACCAATTTTAAAAATGAAACAAACTAATTCAATTGGAGTACTTTTGACCATGAAGACTATTAGTTGTGAATTTGTTGGGATTTAATCAAGGTTGTGAACAACCTCGACAGAACCCCAACAATTCTCTGCTAAACTAAGCCAATATTAATTTAATCTTCTTTTTTTAAACCATTGAAAATTTAATTAATGTCTGATATTTGAGAGAAAGAGAGAGAGGTTTGATTTTTATTTCTCTTGTTTGACAGACTTTCCTTTGAAATTAATTTTTCCTTATTTCGTTAATTATATGATTTGCATAACATTTGGTGTCTAATGAGCTTTTAATATTACAATTTTTTAATATATCTGTTAACTTTAAACTCTACCTATTTAAAGCTGTACTCTCTTTATAATTGTATTGTACACTGGAGGCATTATACCTGGTTCAAAAACTACTGGAAATATCACCAGTTGCTTTTTGAATTACCTTTTCATAAGTTAGTTCTTCTAATTAGACAGTACTTGCAAATTATCTTAATTCAGTTATGATGATTAGTCGATCAGTTTGTATGTAAAAAAAAAATTACATTTCCTGTGTCTGATTTTCTGCTCATGTGGCCTGAATCTGCTTGGTTTCTTTCAGATATTCCTGTGGAGATCACACCCAAAAAAGATTCTAAACAAAACTCAGTTATTTGCCTTGGATCTGAGTCTGAAGGATGGTCTGAACCAGATAGAACTGTTTCCCTTGCTAGAATTGGATTGAAAGAAGAAACCCCTATACCTGTTAGAGAATTGAGAAGTGATTCATCTGACTCACAGGGAAAATCAAATAATTCATCAGGTTTGAAGCTTAGATATACCTTTATTAATGAAAACTATACTGTTGTATTCATTTTACTAAGTATTAAAGCAAAGGAACTCGAAATGTTATTTCCACAAATCTAATAACTTCTGATTTAAAATTTTTTTTAAAATCAATTCTTCCATTGTGTATTAAGGATTTTTTTAATATTATCTTAACAATATTACAACATAATATGATGTTGGTTAACATCAGTAAGTTAAATTTAAAATTATTTTCTAACTTTCTGTGTTCAAATATGAAAGTAGGTAATATCGAAGTAATGGGGTGGTGGATGATGTTTTCTGGTCAAAAACAAGTATGAAGAGGGAGATACAAAGTTGTAAAAATGTTGATTTTATATTACATATGTACACAACTTTATGTATATATTTGAACAAATTTAATGAACAATGCATTTCATCAGACATTGATCTAGAGAAAAGTAATGCAATTTATAAATATTAATTTAGTTGTGGTGTATTATACCACATAAATTTTTAACAATTAATGCGAGGGAATAGAATAAAAAATCTATCTGTCCCAGCCAGGACTCCAACCTGAATCCCCTGCTTAGAAGGGACAGATAGATGTTTTATTCTATTCCCTCACATTAATTGTAATGCAATTTGTTTGTTGTTGTTTTTTTTTTTTTTTGTTTTTTTTTTTTTTTTTTTTTTTTTTTTTTTTTCTTTAGCCAACTTTTCGACCTAAATTGTAGACCTTCATCAGGGCAAAGATGGGAAGAGACTGTTGTTCTACAGCAACTAAATCACGATTGATGACTGCTCCAGAGCAGGAGTTTCTTCATCAATGAAGGCCTGAAATTTAGGCCGAAACATTGGCGAAAATAAAAAGATCTTTTGTGTTTACAAATCATTTTTAATTATTCAGCTGCCAAGACCGAATTCCAGACTAACCTCTACTCAAAAAAAATGTTTAACTAGTAACCTCCAAATAGAAACGCTTTCTGAAATTTCTAATTAAATTTTCATTGGATATTTGAGGTTTCTGTCACGTATAGATTGCACGCATCGGATTGGTATTGGTATATCTCTGCTTGATCACCAAATTTAAAATTCTCGTATATTTTCCGCTATTAAGGCCGCGATCATGATGATGCTCTTGAACAAGGACAACCGGACCCACCAAGTCCCACCTGCGAAACCCGTACCCACACAGACGCAAACGCGTGCGCGCATCTATGGACGCACACCTAGCAGGGGGGTGTTGTGACGCCACCGTCCGGGGCCAGACAGGTGGGCGGGCGGCAGGTGCCCGTCTCCTACAGCTGCCCCCTTCATTCCATCCCCGCCCCACCTTGCTCTCGAGGACTTGTTTTAATTGCCCCTACTCCCTACAGATCGCGCTTATCCACGGCTGGGAAGATGCGGCAGATTTCTCCTGAGGTAATGGAAATTCAACCAAACGTTCGTGCCAAAACGACAGTTGTGAAAATTTACGATAGGCCTTCATCAATTATACATTTTGAAAGGTAAAACACGGTCGATTCAGAATTTTATATGTGTGTATACATAAATATATTTTTTCTGTTCTAGTACCCTTAATTTTAAAAATAACGAAACCAAATATTGGAATTCATGCTTCTTTTTGAAATAAATAAATAAAGGATGAGTTGGATAATGGCTAAAATCGGTCCAGTAAGGAAGGGGAACGTTTGGAGAATGACAAAAGTTTAAAATCTTACTAGTAGGGAATTTCTTGGGGTTCGGTCAACCAGATTTTAAAATATTAATATATTACTATAGTATAAGCATTGCTGAAAAAAAGTGCCGGTTTAAAATTTAATTTTATAGCCTATTATTATATAACATAAAAAAAAATAATAAAAGTCCACTAATTTTCTAATATTCAAACCGAATTTGNCTTTGCTTGAATATTTTCTAAATATAATAACTTGTCATAAATCTTTAGTTACTATTTAATCATTCTAATAATTCATTTCATCTAATGAACTTTTGGACCTTGGCCAAAAGAAGAAATTTTTTTCTCTAATATTTGAAATTATTTATGATTATGTTAAAACTAATAGATTCAAAGATGAAGGGTTATAGTGTTCTATCCCCATCCCTAAAAAAAAAAAAAAAGAACAGTAAAATATTAAGTTATTTTTGAAAATTGAATTTGAAAAATATTATTATTTTATCATCCAATTTATTAAGATTATCACCCAGGCATAAAACATTATTAATGTCACTAATTCAGTTATGCAATTAAGGGTTCAAGTCTACAGCGTCATGGTGAAACCTGATTGAATTTTTAGTACCTAAATAGTTGAAGTTCATTCTTTAAGAATTTAAGAAAGAAGTCTTGTTTGAAATAAAATCAATAAGAATATATTCTTTAATATAAACGTATCAGCTTTCAAGTCTTAATGATGTACTGACAAAATATGCTCAAATATCTCCTTAAAATTTCTATTCCTACTTAGTTACTTTAGGTTATCCACTGTGGTAATTTATTTTTGATACTTTGCCATGCTGATACTGATATTTGTTGTTTCATTCCTTTTATATCAGCAAAGTTTTCAAATTTTATATTCTGTTCCATTTAATGCTTTTTCAATATTTAACCACAAATAATTTGGTTACTTTTCTATTACAGTAAAAAAACGCCGTGATAGTGAAATTAAGTCTCTTCAAATGAAAATAAGAAGCTTAGAACTGACAATTGAGTCTTTGGTTGCAGAAAAAAATATACCTACTGAACTGAATGTCAGTACGAACAATGTTAGCATGGATTGCCAGGTATGTGATTTAATTTAAAAAAATAGACTCTCTTAATTTGAAGTTTATTATCACTTAAATATTTTTTTTTAAATAGTAAATTTCTTGGTGGAAGAACATGTTTTAATGCGTATAATATGAAATAGATTCTCTCCATGAGTAGAATGAAAGAGACCAAATTAAGTCTCAATGATATAAACATTTTTTGTATGAAATTCACCTCAAACATTCCAGCTCATTTCGAGCTATTTTATCAAATGATAAAAAAAAAATAAAAAAAGTCAAATCCTAATCATTAAATATAACTCAAGGACTTAAAAGAACAAAAAAAAAAAAAAAATACTCAAAATTTGGCTGTTATTGTAAGTCATTTAGGATTACTTATACTTATGATCCATATCATTGATAATGATAAGATATTTTATTTTATTTTGAATTGTATTATTTTAAATATTTGTGTGTCAAATTGACTCAGTAATTAAGAGTGTGAAAAGTTGTTTTGTATTTTTCTTTGTTTAAAGTGTTAAATGTTTCAAATCAAGCCAATAAAAGTTTTTTTTTTTTAATAACCCTCCAAACCTTGATGGAAGATTAATTTTTTGTTGTAATTTTATCACACAGTTACTTGGGGAAAACACTCTGACTCATAATTTAATGGCAGGTTTGATGGATCAAAGGGAAAAATTGATGCTATCACTTAATCAGAATGATTTAATCAGGCAAAGGCTTGAAGAAGCTTTGTCTAGTGCTCCATCATCTCCAACAAAGGTATATTACAGATGTTTTGTTTGATGGATTTCTTAATTAATGCATTGTGAAGGCCTAGGTAAGGTAGTCCTCTGACAGGCAGCTCCTTTTTATGTTGCTACTTCTAATTCACAGTCCTTAAAATTTTAAAGGCGTTTCTCTCATTCCACACCACCAATCTAATAATTCTTTTAGTGGCTGAACCCAAATTTTTTATTTATTATCTCTGATATTTTCTTGATATGTAGTGCATAATAGCTGAAAAACTATATGCATGTTTTTCCGTGGATGTTTTTTTGTCCAGTCACCTGCTTTAGACTTTGACAATTGTCCCAGATTAATGAAGGCTTGATATAATTTGCCAATGTTCTCATCACAATTTTATTTAATTATTGAAGATAACCTTATATTGTGATCACAACCATTAATTTTCCATTTGAATATATATTTTATTTTGTTCATTTTTATGGGGAAATCCTTCATTTCCTATTTGTGCCAACCCTCTAGTTTATTTCAGTGTTCATATTTTTTAGTCTATTAATTGATTCTATATTAGTATTGTTGGGTTCAAATAGCATTCCTATTAAACTAATAATTTTATAAATTTTCAGAGTGAAAGTGAAAAATCCAAGTCATTCAACTCAAATCTTATAAAGCAAGTTATAAGAATGACTGACAAATTGGAAGAGAGTTGCAGCCTTTGTTTACAACTTGAGACAAAATGTTCAGAAGTTGAAAAAGAAAAACATGACCTAGTGCAGTTGTTAAATGCTTCTGAAGACAAATCAAATGCCCTTTCAGCTGAACTTAACAGTTAGTAAAGAAGTACCATTATTTACTTTTCTTATAATTTTATTATTTCCTTAATTGTAATAAGCTATTTTAAAGTTGGTAGTAGGGATGCTCTAACAAAAGTGTGATTATTCATGCCTGTTAAACCTAAATTAATTATCGATATTTTATCAAAATTAAAATATTACCAATTACTATTGTATACTTTTTAATTATGATTAAATATATCCCTAATAGTAGTATAATGTTTTAGACTAAAAGTAATTTATTCTAATCTTTCATACTTATTATATTTTTTGTATACTCTCCTCTCTAGTTAATGTGGAAAAGAAAACCAACCAAGATAATTTTTTTTTTTTTCTATTCCCTTTCATTAATTGTTTAAAATTTACGTGGGATAAAATACCACAACCAAATAAAATATTTACTATTGATATTGGGTTTGCTAAATTGATATTTCTATATTAGCAGTATTATGTTCTTTCTAATGTATTTTCTATTTCTGGAAAATGTCAATATACTTTCACTATCAGTATATTAAATCATTCATAATAGGTATAATTAAATTTAATTTAATATAAATTGGTTTAAACAATTAATGAGAGGGAATAGAATAAAAAAATCTATCTGTCCCAGCCAGGACTCGAACCTGGATCTCCTGATAAAGAAAAATTAAAAAAGTAAATGACAAGAGTCGACAAATAGCTAGACAAAGTCAGCTCCTTCGAGCTTAAGAGGATGTATTCGTCTTTCTCATGGGTTAGGCTCTCGCTAGTGTGGTGGGAATTTAATAAGTTATCTAGCTCGTTCCGGTGGTCTAACGGAAGCATTCCGGCCTGGCAAGCAGGAGATCCAGGTTCGAGTCCTGGCTGGGACAGATAGATTTTTTTATTCTATTCCCTCTCATTAATTCTATAAAATTTACGTGGGATAATAAACCTTAACCAAATAAATATTTATTTAAAAAAATTTTTTAAATTTAATTAGACTATCCATTTAAAAGCTTTAGGCCCTTTTGGGCAACTATGTACTGAATTCACCTTCATGAAATTAAATAAAAAAGCAGTACACACGAAAAAGGTAAATTGTAAAATTTTCATCAGTATGTTTGCATAAATGAAGTGGACAAATTATGTTTTTGTTGAGCTTTAGTTGTGTTGTTGTTTTATTTTATTATATTTTTAGTTCAAGAAATTAGGTCTAGATTTTCCTCCAAACAAAAAGAAAAAGTCAGAAATTGATTTTGGAGAGGTTGTTGATAAGGAAAGTGTTGAAAAATGAGGTCCTCGTAATTTGATGAGCAATGTTGTTATGGACAATAGGAAGATTGAAGCCTACAAGCAAATGATAGAGGCATATCAAATGGAGGAGTACCAAGCCTGTGACAAGGGGATCCACCTGCAAAGAAGAAAGAGAAGAGTAAAAACAAGGTTCATGAAGATATAGAAGAGTCTCATTGAGAGGAAAACTGCTAAAAATTAGGCTAACCAGTTGATGAGAGGTCTAGGATGCATGCAGAGCGGAGGATAAGTAATTGATCGCTTATAAGCAAAGAAATTTAAATCAGAGGGCAGTTCAGTTTGAGAATTCGCTTAATAGGGGCAATGCTAAGGAAAATTTTAGATAGCGTCAAACAATCATAGTAATAGAACAACTAAATAATTAAATTAAATTCATGCAACGATCTGCCTCAGGGATTTAGAAATGGATATCGGATGCTATCAGACGAAATATGTAAGGGCTGTACAAGACACTGTTCACCCTGTTCCTACAGTTGAGGCTTAAGCTTTCATGAAAAATGAAGTTTGCATATTACAGGTATCGATGTGTGAAATCATGAGAATTTACCATCCTGTTAATAAATAGGAGCTCTACTGATTGTAGACCTGATAATTTTTATAACAGTTGGAATGCTACAGTGTGTTAATCATTTGTCCAGAATCGGTCACAGTGAAACCCAGTAAGATTCTTTAAATAGTGGAGCTTCACTCCCTAAGAAATGGATTTATATGTTTATTTGTCCATTATAAAAAAAAGGGGGATACATTGTCTTATGTTAGTTAGAGAGAAATATCCTTCTTCCTTATGCATACAAGATTTTATCTATCATCTTTTTTAACCAATTACTACCTTATTAACTCATAACTGGGATATGAAAGTTGTTAAGTGTGACAAAGAGGACAATTTTGCTGGGAGAATTGTGAGCTTCTTCCAGCCATACTTTTTAATTGTATGTTGGAGCAGTCCAAGACTTAGATTGAGTTAGTAAATCGATTATATTAATTATGAGAGAGACACAAACATTCTCATTATACTCTCCTAAACTTCTCCTTTCTGTCTGGTTTCAACTATTAATGAACTCGTTCTTTTTTATTTATTTCATATGTGTGCGTGTCTGTACTTTTTTTTTGCTCTAGTACTTGCAATACTACATTTTATTTGCCACACCAAGATATACATTTCCTTTAGAAAATTATTTAAAATGAATTTTGATAATACACCAAATTAAAAAAAAAAAATATTCATGGTGCATTGGCTGCTGAGGTCATTGAAACAAATAAAATTTCTTAATTATTTTATTTATAAATATAATTAAACACTTATTTTTGTATACAAAAACTTATAAGTAATTCAGGCAAATTTTAACACCATCGATTCTGATATAGAACTATTTCTCTTCTATTCTAATATATATAGTGAAAAAGTAGTCTATGTGAATAGGCTTATATGTACATTTAGTACTCACATATATTTAGAACATAATCCCATCAATGACAAAATAAACAAACACTATATTTCTTTCACATACAGCAATGTTTTTCACATCTTGAAGCAAAAATCATAATTAGACCACCCTATAGCTTTTTTTCCCCTCCTACTTTCCTACAGCAATATGTCCTAAACCTTAAGTCATTTGAACCGTCTCATCTGTTCCCCACTCCTACGTTCGTTTCCCGTTCCTTTTCACAACGGTCAATTAAACATTTTAAAAACAGATCAGTCATGATATAGACTCAGTTGAGCACGAGTCTCTCTCCCCATCACCCTATTGGGTATGTTACACTTATGAATTTTATTAATAATCTTTTATTTCCAATATGTTCAGTATCCATTTTATATAATCGATTACACACAGTTTTATATTTTCATTCATTTTGCTTTGTTTGATTATCATATACAGACATGTTTCTATATTATTTTATTGTTTCTCTTTCATATTCAGCCCTGATGAAGCCTGAAATTCTGGCCGAAATAATTATGTTGGCTAAAATACAAACTTTTTAAATTAGTTTTTAATTCTTCAACTACCAGGACCAAATTCCCCACAATTGTCTCTTCATAGAATTGTATTAAATTTTATGTTTGACTTATGCTTATGTAATTTTCCAGAATTGAGAAAATGTTGAACAAAATTTGCTTATTTGTTTTGTTTTTTTAATGAAATTGTAGCCATGCTGCTCAGCCTCAGTTACTGCCAGTCATGTCAACCTTTAAATAAAGATTTTTTTTAAATGTCATTGATTATAAAATCTTTCATAAAAGCATACTGTAATTTGTATGTTTACAGAAGGTTTTCTATGAAGTGAGATAGTTTTCAGACTTAATTAAATGATTGATGAAATTAATTGAATTAAGTTTTCTACGTTTTTCAAACATTTAACCAGTCAATAGAGAAATTCAAAAATATCAGATATTTTTTTAATTAACTTTTTATCAAAGTGATCCAATTTACTCTTATAACCATAATTGTACTAGCTGATTAACAATTCAATTATTTTCATTACTTAAAATTATAGTAATTCTGATTTAACTGAACCAGATTTTCATACAGTTTCCTTTGGTTTATGATATTATGTTTATTAATATATGATTAATCTCTACTTTTTAGGTCTAAGATGCTTACTAAAAGAAAAGGAAAATGATTTATTAGAGAAACAATGTTCATTACTTGAGCTTAAAAACAATGTCATCATTCTTGAGAGCAAAATCAAGCTTTCTCAAGAAGAAGTTATGAAACAGTCTAAAATGTTTGAGGCATTCACACAAGATAGCAATTCAAAGATGAATGAACTCAAAGAAAAATGGGAAAAGGAGAGAACTGTGAGTACTTTTCTTTGCTTTCTCAGAATTTTTCATCTGGTTTTTGTAACTCACATGAAATTTCCCATTTTCATACTTTGCTTTATTATTGGTTGTACAATAAAAGTTCAATTGTAATTTGTGATGAACACTGTAGGCTTTCCGTGCCTGGAACATTAGCCATATTTGTGTGTGAGGGTGTGAATAAAGCAATGACATAGTACCCATATTATTGTAGATATTTTTAGTAAGTATTACCATTTCTCTTATATTCTCTCTGTTCACTTCCTTTTTAAATAATTAATTGTAAGACCAGTTCCTTTAATTCCTGTTTCAATAGTTCTTGTCAAGTCCCAGACTCCCACAATCTAAAAATCAATCAACTCCACAAAAATAGCTTTTTCAACTTATGTAATCATAACCACATCATGAAAGGTGATCCTGACCCTCATTCCTCTCTTCTTGAGAGTCCATGGAGAAGAGAGGAATGAGGGTCAGGACATCCACACTTGATTGTTTGACAGGTTTAATGAGAACTGCCGAATTGTAAGGGCCTGACATTTGTCCTAGAGGTTGAACTGGCATATGAGGGGATGTATAGAGCTCTTTATCTAATATTTGAAAAGCATTTCGTTCTAAGGCATGAATTCTTAATGTTATTAAAGATATTTTGTCAGGGACTTGTTTTCTGGTTTTAGGGAAGATAACTCCTGATAAGTCAAAAATATTTATTTACTCTTCCTGGTTTTACTAATTTTTTACTATTGTAGTAAAATTCCAATGTAAAGATGGCCTGGCATTACTTCTATGTTTTAAATTGAAAAAGGTTAGAAATAACTGTTTTTTATAATTAAATAGAAAGTTCAATCACAACAATATTAGTCAACTTTAATTTAAGCATTAAAATATATTCAAAAATATATTTTATTTATTTAAAAATAAATAAATACAATGAATTATAATTGTGAAAATTCATACGTTGTAAATTATTTCATCCTAGAGCCATTTTCAAGTTAAATGTAACTTTAAAATATTTTAAACCTAAATATTGATTTTGGGTTAATATATAATTTATGTGGAACCTTTTTTTAATTTAAAATAAATGGCTAAAGTTTTGAAAGAACTGGTCTCGTCCTACAAAAATTAATTATTAATAAAACTTAAAATTATTGGTTTATTTTGTTTTAAATAATCCTTTATAAGTTTATATTATCAAAACCAATTTCTAATACTAAAAACAAGAAATCATTTATTATAGTTAATATTTGTATGATAATTAATAGGGATATTTGTAATCCCTATGGGAAATCAAGCTATTCACATTAGTACTATGACATGACATTTGTAATTTTCAAGGGATCTTCACTGAGCCTTCATTGGGGAAACTAAGAACATACTTTATTCCAGACAATAGTCTGTTAAAAATGTATGTGTGTTGTCTGCCTATATGTGTTGTAGTGTCCATGAATAAGAATTTTCAGGGGACACTATAACACAGGGGAAGCCAAGAAAAGTATGTTTCTCAATCCTGATTGTGATCATAACCTCCCTCCGAGATCTCTCCAGACATCACTATCACCCTGAGGATGACTTACAAGTTAAGTCAAAACGTCGGCAATAAGAAAATAATTACGCAACAATTTTGGAGTATTTTATTTTTCTTATCCTGGCGGAATCCCGACTAATTTCTCCAGTATATCTTTTGAGACTTAATGGATCCCTCAAGCAAAGCTGGTATCCCAATTTAAAAATCTTTCTATAAATTTAGTCTTAGGTTAATTTTCGAATAGTTTTTTTTTTTCCCCCAAGTTACAGTAATAATTCATGTGAGTTACATTCTAGTATTATTGGTCTTTATGGAATTAAGCTAACATCATGTGTGTTTTTATTGTTTTTTACAAAATATGTAATTCAAATAAAACTTTTAGAGTTTTTAAAATGGCTTCAGTACATTTTATTGGAGACATGTATGTTTGTGTATATACTACAGAAATAGCAGAATGAACACAGAAGACTTTTTATTTTAAATCCATAAATAAACTTGTATTTAATTGGTTACATAAAGTGTAAGCTATTTAGATGCATACTGTTGGGTAAGCTGTTTTAAATTGTCGCACGTTATATCTTTTCTTGCTTTTGCTTAATTTGTAGAATGTAGTTTACTTCTTTGTTAAATTTTGATCCTGTTGGTCTAAATCTCAGTTAGGTTGTAATTTT
>KZ807916.1:228197-262742 GCA_000696205.2 Oncopeltus fasciatus
TTTTTTTTTTTTTTTTTTTTTTTTTTTTTTTTTTTTTTTTTGGTGGGGGGGGGGTCTTAATTTTCTTAAAGGTATAAATAGAAAAATTAAAAATTCCAATCAGAAAAAATATTTCATTTTGACTGAAGACTGGTGGTTTAGATGCATTTTTCTTTTAACCTCTTCTTTCTTATTGTTAGCGATAAAATCATCTCAAGTTATAAAGTGTATATAAGTCAGAGTTATAAAACTCCTAACCTTTATTTTGCTTTCAAAGTTAATTCTGGGGAATATAGGAATAAAAAAATATTACTTTTAATTAATTTAAAAATAAGTAATTTTTCATTCTAAATAATATTAGGAATACAAATATCAAGGCTGGAATTTCATGGCCCCAAGACACCTAAACATTCTCAAAGACATATCATATATAATATGTATGTATTCTGTTTACTTTCTATTTATGTACTGATTATGCAAAATTAATCATTCTGAATAATTAGTTAACTGTATTCCTTAGGATCTAACAAACTACTATGAAAATGAGATCTGCGTTATAAAGATGAAAGTAAAGGAACTTGAAGTGGAGCTAGAGCGAGCACTTTCAGAGAAAGAGAAGTTGCGTAGGGAACGGGAGCTTATGGAGGGGGAGTTGAAGGTGCGTCTGGACCAAGTTGAACGAGAGAAGCGTGAGGCTTCTGAACAAAAGATGGACCTTGGAGGAAGACTCAAAGAGGTTCTCAAGGCTCAGGCAGAACTCCAGGCCAGGCTGGATCAGGAGAGCTCCAAACTTACTGAAGTTGAAGCATCTGCCAAGGTAAGTCAGCCATCGACTTTTACTAATACTTAATTATTAAAATTTTAAATGAGAAAATCCCACCTTTAATCACACTTCAATTTAGTTGTTTTTTGTTGGTATTTTGCCTGCTCTGCGGTAACTAAATCATCAGTCTCCTCATCACCCCATTTGCCCTGATGAAGGCCTGAAATTTTGGCCAAAACATTGGAAAAAAAAAAAAAACTCATTGTTTAAAAATCAGTTTTAATTCTTCAGTTCCCAAGACTGAATCCCTCACTAATCTCTCCTTATTTCTTTTTACTTTTATTTATTTTCGCTTTTTTAATGGAATGATCAGTATTTGTATAGATCACTTTTCAAAATACTCTTTTTCAAGTTATAAATTCATCCAAAATTGTTTTCAAAAATTGAAAATGGTGAATTTGAATCGTACAGGGAGCTAGGAAAAAAACTCTACCTTAACCGGGGAAAAAACCATCACTATCCGAGAATATAGGAAAAAAAAAAAAAAAAGTGTCCCACCAAGCAGCTTATCATTAATTTCGATAGATTTTCTTAAGAAAAATCAGTTAGGAAAGTTGTGTTAGTGATTTTTACACCATATGTTTTTATTATATAGTCGTCATTGATTTGGTATTTAATGATGAAGTTCTGTCATAAGATATTTAAATTTGAAGTAAGAAATGCCCTTTAGTCAAACCCAACCTTGCTCTTTGTAATATGTTTCCTATTTTTCTCATTTTTTTCATAAACTACCATCACCATTAAATTGTTCACGCTTTGAACCCTATCTGGAACTATGTTAAAGAAAGAGGCTAAAAAATTTGTATTAAAAATTCTATTTCTCTATTTTGAAAGTTCGAAGATTTGGGCCAAACTTACATAGAATTTAATTTTAAGTGATTGGTATGAACAAATATGTCATTGTATTTACCGTTTCTTCTTCCGGGTTGGACCGTGTCAAATTGTTGTTATTTGCCGAGCTTTCGCACATCATGTGATGGCTTCTTCAGGGCTGAAAAGAGAATGAGAGTTGTAAAGNGATTTGAATATTGATAAAATAAATATTTTAGGAGTGAAAAAGCGGTATTCAAACATTCGGAGTGGGGGTTTACACGAGATGGAATGTTTACATTAAATCAACTACAATGCTTTCTTCCTGGAAACAATGAGAGGGCGATAGGATAAAATATGCAGGCGTGAGCAAGGCTTGGCTGTCTACGAACTAACTCTGTTATGGTACTTATCTAGTGCCTCCAGTCTAGTTCTATCACCTCCAACAAGCACAATAACAACATTCCAAAAGCTTTCCATGAAAAATATTTCAATTCTAACTTCTACTGAAGCATAATAAAACCTTTTCTAGCAAGAAACCTTCTCTAGGCAGTGTAAAATGATCTAAAGTTACATTCAATAAGGACGGCCAAGTATGTTATCTTAAAGAAACTCATATTTCTGGCATAATGCTCATCAATGAAAAATCTAGAGTGTTTACCGCAAATCACACATATGTGACTTCAAATCGGATGCATTTGTTTTATCTGTATTTGTTGTGAGTTGTAAAAGTCACTTTTATTCTGTGACTTTCAAAGCGTGTTAATTTGTTTAATCTTTAGCAGTTTATTTTATATTATGTTATTCTTTATATACATTATATGCAATGTCAAAAAATCAATGGAGGATATTGTGCACAGATTACTAAAAGTAAGTTTAATATAATTTGATATTGACGAAATCAAATTTATTTGTCATTATTATTGCGCTACTGACAATTGAAGGACTCCTTAGCTCTGAACGATATATTAAAAATATGGTAAAAGTAGATTTGAAAGAAGAGTTCTAAGAGGAATTCTAAAAACATTCAACACTACTTGCCATATTAATTAAAAATTAGATATGTTAGCGATGATAGAGATGGTAGTCTTTCCTCAGTACAAATAATTTTATTTGCGACCGGTTTCGGTGTCAATACACATCTTCAGGCACTACAGAGTGTCGCAAGATACGGTTCTCCCCTCTGTATCCCAACGAGCAAGAGAGTTCAAATTATTTGAAACAGAAAAGGGTACATCTCTATCATCCCTAAAGTGATCAATATTCCTGGAATCTCGAGAAAAATATAAATTAGATATTTATTTTTTACTATTCTTTATCATCAACCAAACTGTACCAACAAAACATTATATATATATATATATACACACACACATAATTGTATTTACATAATTGAATAGGTTGTTCTTTTATTTATTTTGCTCGTAATTATTTTTTCATTTTTTTTGTTTTATGTTTGTCACACAGTCCTGAAAGCCTGAAATTCAGGTCAAAACGTTAGTAAAAAATAAAATAAAATAAAATAAAACCATATTGGTTCACCAGTTTGTTTTTCTTTAATAATAAGCCTTTGACTGAACCCCGACTATCTCCTAAAAAAAAAGAAAAAAAAAAGTTTTTACTTCTTATCTCCTCCATTGGTCTTACGTTACAAGCCAAAGCAATGGATACCCGAACCAATAATGTCTAATGGAATAATTGTCCTATTTCAAAATGAAATCACTATCAAATATAATTAAAGAAATAACTAATAAATTTAAAAGAATAGGTTAAATAAAAATCATAATTTTTATCAAAGTATTTTAAATATTTTAAGAAGGCGAAAATAATAAATACCTGTACATAATGTTTATTTCTTGTTATTTTCTATTATTATTAGCTATCTTGCCCAAAATTTCATTGTTTCATATATGTTACTTTAAATATCAATTCTTAATCAATATATTTACTGTTGTTTTTCTTGTCTTATTGTACAGTATTAGGAGATTTTATTGTGGCTTGCTTCCCATTCATGTTATGCTTTATTGCAGTTTTAAAATTAACTTGTCAAATAGATCTTTCATTTTTTTTCCCACATTTAAGTTGAATCACCTATTATATTGTATTGATTCACATATTAATATTAAAATATAAATATATCTATCCCAATGATTTTGGTAGTCATCTAATAAAAAGAATGCTTTGGAATGTGTAGTTTTTGTTTCATTTTTGCTTTTTGTTTTTTAACTTTTGTAATTTAATTTAACTATCATCAAAAGAAGTGCTAAGCAGAAATTTCTGGGGTCGGCGATGAATCTGATTAGCTGTATTGATGAAATAAATTTTGTAAAGTTTGAAGTTTGGCACACTATTACCCCCCTCCCCCCTCTCTATTCATTTAATTAATTTTGCTTAGTACATGGAGAATTTTAATTGCATATTTTGATTAAAGATGAGCCTGGTAATTACCATGGCAAAAAAAACTATGTTAACTAGTCTTTTTTTAATTTCTTTTAATATGCTGAAACTAATTTCTATTTGATTAAAATCTTGTCTTATTTTAGTCTGATTCACATAGTAAGCTAAAGATTGAGAACTAAATTAAATTCCTCAGATTGCATTCATGAATTTAAAACATTATATAATTGAAAATAAAATGGATGATTAATATTTTAATAAACTAAATCACCATAACATATTCAATTTAATGAATGTACACCTCAGTTTTCTATTTAAATCCTATTTGAATGCCATCTCAAATATCGTTTTTTTTTAAACAAAATAATGCTCAAGAATTTTTTTTTTTTTAATGTCAATGAAAACTTTGTAACTGATTGATGACGTACTAAAAATGTATGTATTTTTCTGTGACTAAACCACAGTATTTTTACTAATAAGACCTATTTTCATACCAGTCTTATGTTAGTTAGAGAGAAATATCCTTCTTCCTTATGCATACAAGATTTTATCTATCATCTTTTTTAACCAATTACTACCATCATACTTATGATCCATATCATTGATAATGATAAGATATTTTATTTTATTTTGAATTGTATTATTTTAAATATTTGTGTGTCAAATTGACTCAGTAATTAAGAGTGTGAAAAGTTGTTTTGTATTTTTCTTTGTTTAAAGTGTTAAATGTTTCAAATCAAGCCAATAAAAGTTTTTTTTTTTTAATAACCCTCCAAACCTTGATGGAAGATTAATTTTTTGTTGTAATTTTATCACACAGTTACTTGGGGAAAACACTCTGACTCATAATTTAATGGCAGGTTTGATGGATCAAAGGGAAAAATTGATGCTATCACTTAATCAGAATGATTTAATCAGGCAAAGGCTTGAAGAAGCTTTGTCTAGTGCTCCATCATCTCCAACAAAGGTATATTACAGATGTTTTGTTTGATGGATTTCTTAATTAATGCATTGTGAAGGCCTAGGTAAGGTAGTCCTCTGACAGGCAGCTCCTTTTTATGTTGCTACTTCTAATTCACAGTCCTTAAAATTTTAAAGGCGTTTCTCTCATTCCACACCACCAATCTAATAATTCTTTTAGTGGCTGAACCCAAATTTTTTATTTATTATCTCTGATATTTTCTTGATATGTAGTGCATAATAGCTGAAAAACTATATGCATGTTTTTCCGTGGATGTTTTTTTGTCCAGTCACCTGCTTTAGACTTTGACAATTGTCCCAGATTAATGAAGGCTTGATATAATTTGCCAATGTTCTCATCACAATTTTATTTAATTATTGAAGATAACCTTATATTGTGATCACAACCATTAATTTTCCATTTGAATATATATTTTATTTTGTTCATTTTTATGGGGAAATCCTTCATTTCCTATTTGTGCCAACCCTCTAGTTTATTTCAGTGTTCATATTTTTTAGTCTATTAATTGATTCTATATTAGTATTGTTGGGTTCAAATAGCATTCCTATTAAACTAATAATTTTATAAATTTTCAGAGTGAAAGTGAAAAATCCAAGTCATTCAACTCAAATCTTATAAAGCAAGTTATAAGAATGACTGACAAATTGGAAGAGAGTTGCAGCCTTTGTTTACAACTTGAGACAAAATGTTCAGAAGTTGAAAAAGAAAAACATGACCTAGTGCAGTTGTTAAATGCTTCTGAAGACAAATCAAATGCCCTTTCAGCTGAACTTAACAGTTAGTAAAGAAGTACCATTATTTACTTTTCTTATAATTTTATTATTTCCTTAATTGTAATAAGCTATTTTAAAGTTGGTAGTAGGGATGCTCTAACAAAAGTGTGATTATTCATGCCTGTTAAACCTAAATTAATTATCGATATTTTATCAAAATTAAAATATTACCAATTACTATTGTATACTTTTTAATTATGATTAAATATATCCCTAATAGTAGTATAATGTTTTAGACTAAAAGTAATTTATTCTAATCTTTCATACTTATTATATTTTTTGTATACTCTCCTCTCTAGTTAATGTGGAAAAGAAAACCAACCAAGATAATTTTTTTTTTTCTCTTCCCTTNTGATCTGTAACTTTTGATTTTAAAAATGAAGGCTGAGTTCATTGCTGGGTATAGTGGGACCAATATGAATGGGGATTGCTTGAAATGTTTAGTGCGAGCTAGAGAATGTTGTTGTTTTTTTCTTTATAGGGGTGTAATATTTAGTTGAGTAATGAAATTGAACACCAATTAGTTTGTTTATTGATAAGAAATATTTTAGGAGTTAAACAGTAAAATTGAAAAAATAAATGTGTAGGTTTAACAAAATTGTAAATTTTAATTTTACAATCTAGAAGCCACAATTAGTTGTTTTCTTAATGAAATTTTCCATATTGGTTTTTAATTGAAATTGAAACATTAAGTTAATTATATTGCCAAATCAGACAAATGGAAGTGGGGAATTAGCTGAAATGTATGAGTACAAAAAGTTCATTTGTTGTAGTGAGTATAATATTTTCTTTAGAGTAATGAACATAGACAAGGGTCTAGAACATAGACAAGTTAATTGATAGAAGAAATATTTTAAAAGTTACTCAAATAAATAATAAGTTCTACTTACAATTAGAAGTAGGGGTTAGCCTGCACAGTAAATTTTGAAATTTGCTGCCCAGAAGTCATAATTGTTTTACCAAGTGAAATGTGTTCTATTGCTCTTATGTGTAAATTGAAATACTAAGTTTGTCATAAAGCAAAATTGGATGAATATGATTGGGGGATTACCTTAAATGTCAAGTGTGAGTAAAAAAAATTGTATTAATGTAATGGACATAATATTTAGTTTAAAGTAATGAAACTCAACACTGACATGTTTATTAATAAAATAAATATTTTAGAAGTTACACAGTTAAATTGAACTATTAGATGTGGGGGATTATCTGAAATGTCAAGTGTGGGTAGAGTTTTTTGATGCAGCAGGTATAATATTTAGTTTAGAGTAAAGAACTCAACACAGATTTGTTTATTGACTGAAGACATCTTAAGGAGTTTCAAAGCCAAATTGAACATTAAAGATTGGCATTTGTTCACCTATTCCTTAAATATTAATGGTATGGCCTAAAAGCTGCAATTTTTTTAATCTTTAAAGTAAAAAATTTGGTATTTTGTATTTTAATGTAGAATGAAGGGTGATTTTGTTATTGTCAAGGATTGTCACTTGGGGGTATTAAATTTGTTTTAATTACAACAGGTAATATTTAGTTTAGAGCAATGAAATTGAAACCAAATTTGTTTCTTGATAATGATATATGGGGCTTACATTAGACGGAAAGTTCACATACATGTATTCATCAACAACGATACTGAGAAATTGAAATTGAAATGGCAGCTCCTGTGTGACAGATTTATTTGTTCTATTTGTTAAGAATAATTAATTTAAACCATCCAGTAAAACTTATGTCATGGCTCCTATAAAATCTTCATTTAGATTTTAGTGTCTGAAAAGGAGGATAAGAAAAACTTTTCTGTTCATATTTACGTTAAAAGTGTACTTACTTTTATTATTTTAATTTTTAATATAAAGTAAGTTTCATAAACAGCTTTGAAATGTTTTTAGAAAGAAATTTTTTATTGAAAAATTATGATAAACAGTAGGGCTGCTCGCTATATTGTGATACAAAAAAGACACAATGTACTCATCAGCACAAGTACATTTGTTTAATATATTTATTCAATATAAATTTTGCATGATCTTGTACTAATAAACCACTGACTCATTAATAAATCATAATTAGTTTATGTGATGGTCCAATAGCATTCTAAACTTATATATTATGTACAATAAGTAAGAATTATTATTTTTTAAATAATTGATTTTATAAAATTAGTGATGATTGGCTAATGAGTTTCTGTATGGTCTAGGAGGTGAAGAGCGAGTTAGAAAGGCGAGTGACAGAATTAGAACTTGCAAACCGTGAATTAGAGTCAAGGTTAGCCATGCTCTCCAAGGCGGACTCAGCCCCTACCAGTCCGAGGGGGGATTTCAAGCGGCAGAGGAGCAACCCCACATCAGATTACACATCTGACCATGACCATCATGTAAGTGTCCAATAGGAACCATAAACATTATGTCCACTTCTGTTATTCAATGTTATTTAACTATTTAAAATTGTTCAAAATGTTTCTGGTTCCTATAATTTCTTTTTCTGAGGAATGTATTTTTTTATATATAGAATTATAGATATAATTTATTTTCTCAGTAGAAAATAAAATGTATTCGGCTTGGAAAATGAAAATCCTACTCACAAAATTATATGGTTAACATTTCTAAACATATATCTGAAAATCGATTAATAATAATAAAATAAATTGTACCCTGTGTTAAAAATATGATAAAATTTGGGATTTAGACTTTATCTGTTCCAAAGATGTGCTTCATATCATATGAGCTTGATCCGTCAATTCTATAGTGGTCTTAAAATAAAGAGTTAAAATATTAAAATCCAACCGTTCAACCTATCCATGTGGGTTTCATGTAATTTTCATGGAAGCATTGTGCTTCTAGTTAACATTTTTTCTCCTACAGTTATCGTTTAAAAAGTTAGTTAGGCAGTATTATTGTTAGGTAGAACAGGAGCAAATACAATTACCATGTGTTATTTATTTTATTCATCGCTTATCTTCTGTAGAGAAACTTGTTTAGTTATAAATCATAATCTACCTTGCTATAAATTTTAACATACTGCAGTAAAATGATAACTATAAATCTAAAAGTTCTGATTTATATTTAATGTAGCTATGCTAGTGCCTAAATATCCAATTAAATATAATCTTCATCAGAACACACTAAAGAGGTTGAATTAAAGATTAAAACCACTGATTGGACTCTGTAACACTAATCGACTTCTGGGTTTTTTCTCCTTGATAAAATCACAGAAAACTTAATTTTCAGATCTCAGTTTTCATTTTATCTCCATAATTTGTACTCCAAACAGATGACTTACCAATTACTCACTCCATTCCTATAATTAATAAAACACTAATGATTTTATTTTTATATTTTCAGATTGAAATTGGGCAAATAAAAATAGTAATTTTTAAAGGATATGTTTTTCACATTAAGTTAATTTCGAACCCATTAAGTAAGACAACATGTAACCTATAAGCTATAGACATAGTAATTTTGTTCAACTAGAGGACTAAATATTTCTTACAAAAGTAATTTTCTACACTTTTATCATTAAATACAATATTAAAAATATGCATCTATTAAATATATTTGTCTTCTTTAATTTTTGAATATTTAAAGAGATCCAAGGTCCTAATGCTATAAGATGCCAGATTCTAACTCATCATTAAATCTAAAAGCTCTTTAAATAGATGACTTTCCAGGCATATTTTGTTTTAACAATGGTGATTTTTATGTTGTTTTTTTCTTTGATCTGTATATTATAATATCATTTTAAAAGTGAGTCATTATATAAGAATATTACATGTTTTTATATCATTAAATATTTAATTTACCATCTTTGTTTATTATTATTAATTTTCTTTTTCTTGCAGAACATATGGTTTCCAGTTTGTGGTCGCTCAAATAATAATAGTTCTCCAGATCTTGGTATTGAAAGTGATAATCGCATGTCAAGCTTGGAACAACCTCTTTCATCTCCTAAAGCCAACGGTTAGTGACTTTTTTTTAATGAGTTTTGTTTCACATTTAACAATAAAGCAGTAAGTAGATGGCCTGGATTAAAAGTGTGAGTTTTTATTGATCCAAATTGAAATTTTACTTGATTAAATACCTGTTCTAGTTTTTTTTTCTTAGGCAAAGTGCCAGGAAAAATAAAACAATAAATTATACTTGTTTAAAAAAATTAATTATGATTAATTAATTAACTAAATTATTTCTGAATCTTGGCTTAACCATATTTCTCCTATTATCATTCATAACACAATTTTTTTTTTTTTTTTTCTGCTGGTTGTCAAGTTCTTCATTATTTAATAACTATAAGATCGATTGCAAAATTCACTTAAGTTTTTACAATGACTGTTAAACTTTTTTTTATTAATAAAAAATGTATCAAATAGCCAAGTTTTTATAGCATGTGGTATTTTTATCTGTCTTCTGACTGATTCAGTTAGTTTTTCAGGATATTTTATTAATTGTGCAGTTTCGTGGTTCTGTGGCAGGTGAAAATGGTAAAAGGCTTGAAATAGAGAATAGTGAACTTCGTGCTCAACTGGCTAAGTTAAGAAAAGCCCTCGGAGAAACATTGGCTCAGCTCAGTTCTGCCAACCAGCGTAAACGACAGGTGGAAAAGGCTATTTGTCGGCAGCTTCACAAGACTCATGATATTCTCCAGAAAGCACGCCTCAACCTGGAACCCTCAGAGAACCATCATCATTAGGACTAGACCTGATGAAGCTGTCCTATAATTTTGTTTTTATGTAGTGCTTTTAAAGATATACACTTGTTTATTACATTGCCTTGTTTTTTATTTCTGTCTAGGAATATTTTATAAGTTACCCAACATTTCTGGGTATTTAAAGAGAGTAAACGTTTGGGTTTAAAAGATTTGACATGTAAGAGGCAATTAACAAAAAAAAAATTATTTTTTAATAAAATTATTGTTGCAATCTAAATTGCTTCTTTTACTAGTTTTCAGTTCTTATTTTTCTAAAAATTGTAAGGCTTTAGTTTGCCCCATATGATGATGTTAATAATATATAATGTACAAAGACTTAGAAGTATCATTAAAAAGCTTATCCAGAGAAATTTAACTGATTCTTTTTACTGACTATAAAAATTAATTATTTTCTAAGATTTTAACTTGTTAGTGAACTAAAATACTCACGGTAACATAACTTTTTTTAATGTGCTAGCTGTGGGTTAGTTATTTAGTCATTTTATTCATTTTAATTATAATATTTATTTATCTTTNTTTTTTTTTTTTTTTTTTCCGTTTAAATACAGTTCTCTTGAATATGTACATAGTGAATTGAGGCATTCAATTGTCATCATCAAATAGCTTTAATTTATCAGTTACTTTTTTTGAACACATAATAGTATGTTTTAATTTTTTTTAAATAATGTTTGAGATCAATATTTTAAGAAGTAATTTAGAAAAAAATAAATAAATGGATGACGGATTAAAGTAAAAAAAATGCGACTCTTCAACCAATCAAAGAACAAATTATAGTATGAGATTTAAGCAAAATATACAATTAATTGTTGATTATTTTTGTAAATAAGAAATTTGTTAAGTTCTGCCTAAGGAAGATAGCTAGTATTTATTTATGTTTATGTGTTGATTTGTAATGTTTTAATTGATAAGATTTGTCCCAGACTGTACTCTAGTCATTATTAAATAATTATTGCAATTGACCTTTCCTTAATTTTATTGAATTTTATTTTACTTTATTGACAGCTTTGAGTATTTTTCTTGCAATTTGTTTTATTTCTATTAATTTAAATGGAAAACTTAGTGAATATTGTGTTTGACATCTGTTTTTAATAATTTCCTTTGTTGTAAACATGTGTGAAAAGAAAAATACATTAATTCCTTTTCATTTAAGGAATTATGGAAGCAGTATTATATTGGTGTGGATTTTTGTTTGTTAACCCACAAATGTGATATTATTTTGGGTTTAGAGCCACATGGCTCAAACTCAAATGATGATTGACTTAAACTTGAAGTGCGCAGCTCTTTCAAAAATATATTTCACTAAAATACTATTATTTATTCACTTTTTTGTAATATAGTATTTTAATTAAAAGCTGCATATATTTACTTTTGAGATTTAATTTGAATTGACATTCTTACTTAATTTTCTTCTGTTGAGTTTTATGGGTTTTTTTTAAACAAAATTAAAATGACAAAACTGTTGTTTTGTTTGTTTTTTTTTTGCATTAAAAAACCAAAATATATTAATGGTGCATTGATTTTAATACGAAATTAAGTGTTACTTCTTTTTGTAAATATTGTTTTTATCAATTATCATTTAAAACAAGTATCTGTGATAGATGTGTATATTTGTAAATTATTACATTCATTTACATTATTAAATTATTATTAAAAACTTCTGACTGTGCCAAATGCTCAGGCTGATGCAGTTGTATATATTTATAAATTTCCTTATTAACAGTTTAACAAAATCTAATAAATGTAAATATATTTATATTTATATATATTTTAATATTCCATACTTGTAATTTTTATAATACAGAAATTAGTTTTTAGAATTGTTAATTATACAGTTTATAATTTCTTTCAATATCTTCAACCCGATCCCTGAAAAATCTTAAAAGTCATGAACACATCATAAGAGACTATAAATAAGTAAGTGTAAGGAATGGGAACCAAAACACTCAAGTCTCTTACTAAACAATGCAACAAACTAGAGCTCTCAACATTTTTGTAACAAACTAGGACATTCAGCCCATAACTTTGTCTATTAGACAAAATAAATTTTTTTCAACTTGGTGAGATGGTCTGGATAATAGCATCTCATGAGCCATTAAAATTGGGGGTAGAAAACTTTAAGCTCAGATATGGAAATCCTAAACTCAAAACATTCAGGCCATTTTGAAAAATCATATTTTTACCCTAATAAGAATACATAGTTTGGAGTGACTGGATATATAAGTCATTTTTCACTAGAAATTAATGATATTAATGCATAATATTAGCAGATATGTGAGCTTCTTTATAATTAAAAAAATTAAATATATTTTACATTACATAAAACCAATCATGAAAGCACTAGGAGCCATTATAATGTCAGAGAACAACTAAAGAAAAACATTGTGGATATTCCTGCAATACTCACATTTTCAAGAACTATCATTTATCAAGAGAAGTAGAACACAATCTCATCATGACCTTCTATTACCATTTCAAATTAAAAACTTTAACGAAAATATGAAATATGAATTCCTTATGGTTTTGTTTTGTTGGATAAAACACTTTTCCCACATATAATCATGTTAAATTTAAATCAAGCAGTTTATTCTATTCTATTACCAAATGTTGCAGCTGACAAAACCCATTTAATAGCATGTATCCGGTAGCATCTATGAAGTTTCCAAAATAAATGGGTCTAATGATAGCTGCTTTGAAAGAGACCTGTTATCCCTAAAACATTTAATTAAATCTCTCAAAATTCCTAAAAAAATTTTATCCCTACATCTCAAGACGTCACCAGCCTCTTCACGAACGTTCCCATTGATAAAACCCACACTACAGTTAAAAACAACTGGCGTATAATTGAACCACACACAACTTTACCACTAGATTCATACCTACAGACACTCTCACTGTGCTACGAATTCCGGTTACCTACTCTTCCAAAATATATTCTACAATCTGATATCCGAATTGGCTATGGGAAATTGCCTTGCTCACGACATAGATAATATCCCAATGAATGACCTACTAGATCCTGTTCTCTTCTCTTTCCCTATATTTCTCAATATTTAAAAAAAAAAAAAACATATTTAGACAACCTTTTATTAATACTCAACCCAGACAAAGTATCAGAAATCCTCAATTCCTTTAACTCTTACCATTCCTACTTAAAATTTACGATAAAACTAGAATCTAACAACCAACTCCCATTTCTTTACTTACTCCTAGTCAGAAACCCAGACAGCTCCATACTTCAGTCAGTATTGATGCACTAAACCTACACACTCCTTACACCTACATTTTAACTCCTCACACCCTTATCATCAAAAATGAAATATTACTACTGCTCTTTCAAAGCACTCAACTACTGACGAACATACTTTCGACTTCTTCCACATACAGTAATATTTTTCACATCTTAAAACAAAAATATCAACATAAGATCACCATGGTATTTTCCCCCCTTCTCTACAATGATATTTCCACAGACCTCAAGCCATCTAATCCCTCTTATCCTTATCCTACTCCTTCATCTGCTTCCAGTTCTCTTCCATAAATCTAAAATAAAAAAAGCAGATTAGTCATGATGTAGAAACTGTTAAGCAGGAGTCTCCCATCACCCTATTTGGTATGTTACTCTCAGAATATTATAAATGATTTTTTGTCTCCATTATGATCACTATCCAGTTTTCATGCATTTTATATATTCAATTACACACAGAAATTTATTTAATTTTCATTTATTTATTCTTTGTTGTATATATAGGCCCTCTCTTATGACCCTATTTGAAAGGGAGCTTGAATAAAAAGAACATCTTCAGCCTATTTTAAAAATATTACTTAAAATAAATTAAACCTTGCATTTAGAGAAGTGCAATTTTTGCAGGTTGAATGCAATTTAGTTTCAAAATTACTATTAAAGAGATATGTCTTTAAGAACCAAAATAGAAAAGAATACCATATTTCTCGGATTAATTGTGTGCATGTCCACTTAGTGTTTGGAATAGTTTCTGATATCAGTGTTTGTGGAACAAGCAGCAAAAAAGATACCACCAGTACTTTTAAAAGATATTTTCCTTCAATACGGAACACCTAATTTTACTTGTTTGAACAAACAACTATGACCTTAAAGTGCAAGGAGCATAAAATTTAAAACCATTTTCAGAGAGACTAGACTGTTCGGGAGAGGTAAGCCCTCATAAAACTTTATAATTATTTTTTTAAATAACTTCTATATGTTTTTCGTTCTTTGTTAATGACCAGAAGGCTTTTGAAAAATTTCATTAGATCTCCACCAATCCTACATTAGGAAAGCTTAAAATATTTATGCTTATTTATGAAACAGGAAATCTGCTTAGATCAGTCAGCTCCTGTGTGAAGGGCTTTATTACAGTAAATTAATTATAACAAAGTCACGATAAAAAATATCTTCCTTTAAACCCTAACTCCTTATAAAATTTTGCAGATCAATTCATTCATTGGTATGCAGAGAAATCCCTACATACCCAGTTGCTTTCCATCTTTAGATATAAGAAGACCCAACCAGTCCTTGAAGTTATGTTCTTAAATATTTTTCTTAACTAGTGTTTTATTTTTTGTAAAAAAAGTTATGGATATGAATGTTGGAAAGTTACATTTTAAACTTATTATATTAGACACACACACACACATATATATATATATATATATAGCAACTATTAACAACAACAAAATGAAGCTTAACTGCGTAAATTGGTTTCTTTATTTAAAAACTACAGTTCTCTATTTAACGATCTTAACCGATTTACTTCACCTAAGTAGGATCAGTGAAAATCTAAGGTTTTCTACAGGTACTATCGTGAATAGCATGTTTATCTTGCAAAAAATAGAGACATTCCTCTTAATATAGATAGTCATGGGAAAAGGTTACGAAAATAATTCAGGAATAATTATTTTATATAGACCACATCAATTTTTCTGTCATCTGGAAACCCTCATGGGTTTCCCGAGACGAAATATAATCTTTTTTATCACGAACTATTCCAAATATTTTGCAGATGCTGTCAGAAGTGTGCTCACTAAACAAGTTTATTCACTCAGCCCCAAACTAATTAAGAGGGGCAGAATTGAGCACTAGATTAGGATAATTTTAGATTCTTGTTTTTGTGAAATAGGAGATCTGCTGAAGATTATTTTGAATCCATTTTTGCATTATTAAACATATTGGTTTATTCAATATTACTACCTACCTTCAAAGGTGCCCCCCCCCCTCCGAGATGTGTAAAAACGCGAAGCTAACATCCATGTTAAAGTCGTAAAATAAATTTCTTTTTTTTTTTCCTTCAAGATTCTATATTTACCAATAAATTAGTTTTTTTTTTCAATTAAAAAATCTAAATATATCAGCAGTAATCAGGGTTGCCTTTAATTGCACTAGGAAGTGCTGGCTGTTTTAAACAATTGAATCTGTTCCTTCAGTTCGTGAAAGGCGGCTTAGTTTTTTTTCAGAGCGTTTCGTTTTATTCTATTTTCAGTTTCTGAAATGGCTCAACGAATTATTGACTCTAGATTGAGTGATTTAGAAAAGTGTCATTTGACTGGTGAAGTCCAAAGAAACCGAAACCTCCTGAAGGTAATTGAGGAGTGTATATGTTGGGGCAGTAATCAAGCTGTCTGGATATATGTACATACGTATGTGGTATGGTTTTGCGGTGGAGCCCCAGATCCATTTCATTCATAGATGCATCCCTTCTATATTCTTCCAGAAGCAAGGATGAATAGGGTTGTTTACTCCCGGAATCACATATTCAGGTAGGCCATTTTACTTAGTAATTATCAAATGTTTTGTTAGGTTATAAAAGCCTACGCGGGAGTTCATGTCACACAGTGAACCTAGCGGCGTAGTACCGAAGTTTGCGATGTAAAGTCGCTCCCACGGGATAGTAACAACAGATCACATTTATTAGGAATTTCAACCTTTGCAAATTTTTTAAAATTATTGATATTTTGAAATTTCAGTTATCTTCTTACCAAGACTTATAAGTTAGTACTTGGAGCTAAGTCTTGTACAAATGCCCATCATTGTGACCATAGCCAGTATAATAGTACTTGTAACAAATACAGATATATTTATATTTTATAAATTAATTATAATACATTTATTGGAATTTAAACAAATAGATTATTAAATGGAATAAATTAAATCGTGAAGTTTAACTAAATGTATAATATTGCATATTATACGAAAATATAAATATATAATTTTCCATATAATGAAGATATTAAAAGTAGGATGAGTTATATTAAGTGTTGTTTACAATATTACAAAAAATTAGCATAGTTTATATGTATATTTTTGTTTTTACTTATAGGAACCATCTATTTAAATATTCTTTTAATATTATTGGATTCTGTGTCTATAATCTTAATATTTTTAAAATTGAATTCATGTCCATTCTCTAAAGTGTGTTAATGCTTTGCTATTTTTATTTATATTAATATCAGACTTGTGCATATTTATTCTCTTACTAATATATCGGCTGGCCTCGCCTATTGTTCTGCATTAGTCCTGGCATGGTATATTATTAATAACATTGTTTAGTCTTTTAGTAGAAATTTTGCTTTTCAATTTTCACTCTGTATAGTGCCTTGTAAATAGTTTTTTTTTTTTTTTGTTCTTGTAACTTATGGCTATATTGTTTTGTTTTAAGATTCAGAGTACATATAAGAAAGTTAAAAGAGACAAAATAAGAATAATAAATTAATAACAAAATTAAATAAGCGAGATAAAATAGATCTCAAAACTGAAAATAATTAACTAAGTATAATAGTAATGCTTCTAGAACTTTTTGTTCTATAATCTAGTCATAAGTAATAACAACAAAAAACTATTTACAAGGCGCTATACACTAGACTAAAAAGCAAAATTATTACTGAGAGACTAAGCAGTGTTATTTATAATATACCATGCCAGGAAAAAGTATTATGACGTTATAGTTATTTTTGTGTACTTTTGCGTTAATATGAATTTTTCTTGTGTAATTACGATTTTCTTAATTTTGGAATTTTCATTGAATTTATCATTAGGAAAATATATTATCATTATCTACTATGTCAGCAGGTACCGTTAATTTTTCCTAGACACAAGAAAATCAGACAAATTGAAATTTTTGAAAACCTAGATAGTTTTATTCCTGCGCTATAAAGTTTCATGACCTTCCAATAACTTCTAAAAGCAACTGAAGTTTATTAGCTTTCGGACAGTGTATTGGTGTATTATTTTTATATTACTCTAATTCTGATTAATTGCAGAATGCCGATCACTTTAAAACGTACTGATTACGACAGTCGACGACGAAAGTATTTGTCTGAGGTAATGGCATAACTTACTGTTTCAATTCGAGACATTTTGATTACCTGATGTTTCTGAAAATGAAATTTTCTCGATTTATCCACGGGAAAAAAAATACACTACTGTGCAAGAGCTATTGAAGAAAGAAGCTTTTGAACTGGTGAAAATTTCCCTCGGAATTATTTAGTATTATTAATTGATAATGAATAAATCGATATTTATTGCTTATGAACTATTTGTGGGTCAGGTATGGGGCAGTACCTGCACTGTCTAGTCCGAATAAAAAATACATTTTTTTCAATCTAGCAGGAGGAATATTCAGGTAAGAGTAATGAGATACATATTTGTTCATTGACGAAAAACAATTTTACAAGTTACATAGCGAAATTTAATAATTTAGAGTGGGGCTCTACCTGAACTCTAAATTTTAATTTGATTAGTTGTTTTTATTTATGAAATTTCGTATGTCCTTATTAAATGCAAAAAAAAAGGAAGGCAAGTTTGTTTCATGAAATAAGAAGAAAAAGAGTGTGGAATTATCTGCAATGTCAAGTGAGAGTACTAAATATTTTTTGTATTTGTGGAGTATAATATTTAGTTAGAATAATGGAGCTAAACACAAATATTTTCCCAGATTCAATCTGCGTTAGGAGTGCAACGGGGTACAACAAAATATACATCCAACTTGTAATCGTATAAAAATTTAAATTTAAATACTATTAAATACTAGGAGGATTCCATGTGAGGTTTTTGCTATAAAAACAATTGCCATATGACTTCAAAACTTTAATTATTGGGTTATTTTGAAAGATGCCTGTTGATAGTAATTGATAAATACTTTCAAATGCGGTTTATAGCTAGATAATTATGTAGATTCCAAAACTGAATTTACTTCTAATTCAAATTTACATCTATCTTCTTTTTTTTTTTTTTTTATAGTTAAGATATTATAAACAACAAAACAAATAAAATCTGCAAATTATTCTATAATAGTTCATTTTTATGCAAATTAAAAAATCCAGTAGTAGATGTTTGGTCTCGAAATTCCTCAAGAGGTAGTTTTCTTTGACTGTGTGACTGTCTAATAGGTTATTGATAACTTTCTTTACACAAACCGAACAAAGTTTTTTCCTGAAGACTATTTTATTTTCCGGCGGTTTATATGTAGAATTGCGCTGATGACGAGGTGTTTTCTTGTTGTCCTATATGTAACAAATATTTAGAAATACGGTTGTCTTCACAGAGTGTGATGAAGTTCAGGAAGCTTTCAATAATGAATGAAGTTAAATATAATGAGCTCTAATTCGGCGTTTTAAGAAGTAACTATATTACAGTTAGCTACACGGAGATAATGACTGGCAGAACATCAGAGAGCGAAAGACAATATTATTACAAAAGATGGCTGGGTTTATTAGTAGAAAAGTGCAGACGTAGGAAGTCAGTAGTATCCGTGGGAAAGCTGGATGTAGCTTAAGTTTGACTTGTATTAATTGTTGGCGTATTCTAAGATTTCTATTGGACTTTGAAAAAAAATTAAATATTTAAGAAATAATAAATATTAATTTATATGTGGTTTATTATCCCACGTAGATTTTAAACAATTAATGCGAGGGAATAGAATAAAAAATCTATCTGTCCCAGCCAGGACTCAAACCTGAATCTCCTGCTTTCCGGGCCGGTATGCTACCACTTGCACCACGGGTACGAGCTAGATAACTTAGTATTAAATTCCCAACACATTAGCGAGAGCCTAACCCACGAGAAAGACGAATACATCGTCTTTTGCTCAAAGGAGCTGACCTTGTCTAGCTATTTATCGACTCTTGTTATTTACTTTTTATTTTCATTTATAATTCATATTTATTTAGTTGTGGTTTATTATCCCAAGCAGGTTCTAGTCCTGGCTGGGACAGATAGATTTTTTTTTTTTCTGTTCCCTCGCATTAATTATTTAAAATCTACGTGGGATAATAAACCACAACTAAATTAATATTTAATTTTTTTCCAAGTCCAATTGAAATCTTAAGACTTTTAAGTTTGAGATGAACTCTTTTTTTAGTGTGATCACCAAGGTGAATATTGATTTAAAAAAACTGCTCAACAATGTATTTGATGAGTATAAGTGTAAGGAAGGTATGGGAAGTGTGGTGCAGCTGTAAGATGTCATGCCGGCAGGTAAGAAGAGCTGTAAGTCCCACACGGGAAAGGTGTCTGCGATAAGAGCTGAAACAGAGAAAATACACTTTCACCGTGCTCCGAGGTGTACAGGGAGCCAGTTCTCGGTGGGGTATCCGATCCGAAACCGCCAGCATCCTCTTCACATTTCTACGGAGACTTGAAGGTCGCCGCGTCATCGGCCCCCGCGACGTAAGGATTTCCCTTCGAGAACCAATATACCCCTCTGTTTTCCTGCGGTAATGTCACAGGTGGCGGTGAGGGGTTCTCCCGAATGCGATCCCTCGGGAAAGTCCGTCGTTGCGGTCGGATGGGATTGACCAAGTGGGAAAACTCTCTCGCTTAAATATCGACTAATGATTCGCCTGCAGTGTCCTACTTCCTCTATATCTGCCAGTTCAACGAGCTGCTGGAAGACAGTCTTCGAACCCCTTTTGAGGATCTATTCTATCTTCATTTTGTATATTAATGGCTCCCAGCCTTCTCATCTCTTGCCTTGTACAGGAACAGTACAAGGTGACTTTCAAGATAAAAAAACCTGGAAACTTCAACTTTTCAAGTTTTTAGTTCCAGCTACATATTTATGTATGTGAGTATGGGATACAACTATCCCAATAATGGGAAGATTCTCTCTGAGTATCTTAAATACTTAAAGCTTACAATTACGAGATCTTTGAATGCTAGTTACGTCTCGACGGGTCAGTTGACTCTAGCACGACCCTTCATGATGACAAAGTCATCTTTAATGAGCAGAGAGAAAAGAAACACTTTACTGCAATGATTTGTTCCCATGTCTCATAGAGCACTGGTTTCGATTACTACAGTTTCTAAAATTTGGAGTTTTACGAGTTTAAAAAATGAGAGAGCTCAGACTTCCGACTTCCTTAAAACCTTTTACTTTGTTTCTCGTTTTTCTTGACTCCTTCTTAACTGTTTTTATTTATTTATTTTTTTATCGGAGACCTACATGAATGTGAATGGTTACCAGAGACCCAGAGTTCAATGAATTCTTATCAAAACCCTTATTTCTCAATTAAGTTTTCGTTTATTTTAGCATTTAATTTATTTCCTAATTTGTCATAGTTTTCTCATCTTGGATTAGAGGGTTTAACTCAAATTTAATGTGTATTTCTCTTATTCAGAGAGAGTGAGACCGGAATTACATGAGCCAAAATTACATAATTTTTATCACCTACTCCTGTGTTGCGTTACAACCGTTTCAATTATTTAGTAACTTTTCAATTATCAATTTTAAATATATGATTTAATCATTAAGAACTTTTCTCTTGACATAAATTATATCTCTACTCTCTGACCTGGGCTTCAGAAAACGTGAGGCTGCCCCCTCTAAGGTTCACCGGCTGTATAATGATTTTATATTTATTAATAATAAGAGATTATAACTATTTAAATTGAATTGTATTAAATTCAAGTTAAAGCTTAAATGTAATATTTCACATTGCCTACGAATTTTTAAAGTAGAATAGAAATGTTATCAACTATATAATTTGGCATTTATTTCCGAAACTCCAAAAATAAAATACATAACAATATTTTATTTTAATAAGAAAGAGTAAACTACTTTTCTATTTGATAATTTTGTATTTCTCTATAATAAACATCTGAATTGTCAAAAACTGAGTTTTCAAAAACTTTACTCCAAAATTGTCTGAAAGTGAAGAATTTATTCCTAAAAATTAGTTATAGGTGTTTAATTAATTATTTAACACCATATTAATAATTTAAACATTTCAATTTATTTATTTTATTTATTGAAGAAAATATAGTAAAATAAAATATACATTTTAATTGTGGCTTCTGAAGGCAGAAAGGAAAAACCAACCGGAACACCTTTTAGTTATTAGCCACCCCACGGGGAGCGTTGCCTTACAATGTCGTATAAAAAATAGCCGAGTATCCACTATTAGTACGCACTCTCAATTATACAATCGTATTAATGTAGAAAATCAAGAAAGAGGTCATTCGAGGTTATCTTATACGTTATCTTACTAAAAATCACATGAAAATTTTCATAATTACATCTGAAATTGAAGCTCAAGTTAATAATTCCTTTATTTGATTGATTTTTAACTACTTATGATTGATTTTATTGCGCTGTGTTTCCTAAAGGAAATCAAGCTATTCACATTGGTGCCACGAAATGACATCCGAAAAAGTTCTTCATATGTTTAGCTACTTGTAAGAAGCTAAAAACATGATCCGTTGAAAATTTGTAATTTAGGAAGACAAAGAAAAGAAAAGATTATTCTATAAATGCAAGGGTATAGAATAAAAAATCTTACTATCTCAGTCGAGGCTCGAACCCGGATCTCCTGGATACTTGCCCGAAAAGCAGGAAATTCGGGTTCGAGTCCCGGCTAAGGTAGTAAGATTTTTTTTTTCTATTCCCTTGCATTTATTGTATAAAATTAACGTGGGATTAAATACCACAACTAATATCAGTATTAGAAAAGAAAAGAGTTCTCAAAAATAAAACACACATAGAATGTTCAAATTTTAGGGGAACTATAATTATCAATTACTTACATACACTTGTATGTATGTTTGTGTGTGTGGTATTTCAGGGTGTCTGTATGCGTGATTTTGAAGACCGTTATCAGAGATCATTATGGCTGAAATCGTTGAAGGGATTTCGAGAGAGACCGAATTGACAACTCGCCCCACGCTGAATTGGGAAATCACTCCTTCGAGTCTGTTAGATTCAAGCGTTCGATCGAAGCCAAACTAAACCTCCGAAGACATAAGGAGTTTATGTCAGTACAATCGTATCACTTGTAACAGTGAACATCTTTAGAGTGTTTTTGTCGCTCATTTCATTGTTGGATTGAGCCTGGATGTACGGTACCTCCATAAGAACAGTCAGCAAGTAGTGAATGGGACGAGCTGTCACGCTCTCATTGTGTGTACACTCCAATAACGTCAATCGATTATTATAAGATCGTCCTGTTGCATAAGGAGACTTTTCCTGCAATGCTACTCGGCTTCCTACTACTGGACCGGCCCCCAGAGGTATTATGCAAACACATCGCGCTTTATTATTTGCCAGAATGTTTTTATCCCGGCCACGCGTCACGAAGCGATTGACAATTGATTTTTGTTGTGAAATAGGAAGTGGCGGTCGCCCGTCATTAGTCCCCTGGCATAGTCACGAAGCAAGGGCACACATGCGTCGTGGAACCTAAGCGTGCTGTAAAAAGTTGAACAAGGCCTCCAACAAGGATTCCAAAATGTGCCACGACTTCCATTTCTCCTGAAGTTTAACAATATCCCTGAATATTTTATAATTACTTACTCAATTAAAATAACCTGTTGTCTTTTGTCATATTGTTCATTTCCTCCTGCTCTTGAATGATACAACAGTCTCTGTGTCCCTTTTACCACATAATTAACACCCTCTTCGATTTGTAACCAATGAATAGCCTATTTTAGATTGTTTTAGTATGAACTTAGAAATATTTTTCAAATTCAACCGTTTATTTTTTTTAAATCCTATCTTTACTGAAAAGTTTTTGTTTTTATTAGTAACCTCTATTCAGATGCTGTCATATTATAAGTTTCTAATAAGTTTATTAGTTATTATTATTTTTTTTTTTAATTCCACATTCTCTAATCTCCTAGTATTTCTGTATTAAGTCTTTTGATTCTTCTGTAATTTACAGAATCACGTTCTAGATTTATCACAAAAATTCCTTTAGTTCGAAGTGATCAAGAGCCAGGCACATAAGATACTGTCACTTCTGGAAACTATGGTCTGGCTTCAAAGGATTTTGTGCGTAAGTGGATTTGGTTTGAAGTGACTGTTGGAGGTCTGTCTAACAAAACAAGGATCTGGATGCCGAGAAATGGGGATCAGACCTTTTGGAAGTAGATTTTGTTTATATTGTGTTCATAGTGAGTATTTCTGGTCTATCTACCAAAAATAAAAATCTACGAAAACAAACGATAACTTAACTGGAATCGGTGCGGTTAAGTGAAAACCTTAACCTAAAGGTGCCTCTTTTCTTTATTCAACAATCTCTGATTCTTTTTTAACTACCAGATCTATCTACTCAATTTTGTTGTTTGCTTGTTTTACAATCTGTTACTTGCCAATGTCTAGGCCATCCTAATGCTTCAGGTTTAACCCAATTTGTTTTTTTTTTTTTTAATAGGTTTTCTGAATATTATATTATCCTCTCTTTTGGTTATAACATGGAAATCATTTTTAATCATTCCACAAGCCTATGGTCATTAAAATTCACTCCTGATTCACTGGGTAACTACATAGGAAACAGGTGGTTCAGTGGTTAGGAAACTGGACTGCTGAGCCAAAGGTCCCCGGTCCAAAATGTCACTTTGTTCTTCATCGCCTAATGACCCAGAGTATGCTCCAGGGAACACCCAGTCCGAATTGGGTACCATCCATCTTTCATTGTATGTGGATTGCGAATAAACACATCCTTAACATGTGTTTCCCCCTGGAAAACTGTGTTTCCGCCTCTATTGCCATGGCGGGACAGGGGTTTTTCTGCTTAACTATTACGAAATTAACTTTACTTTATTAACTTTATTTGTCTTCTGTTATAAAATATATTTATCTATCTGGCAATATCACTTTTACTCGAGAAATTTTTTATTTGACTTTTCCTAAATCCATTAATCTTTGAGATTGATTATATTTCACGCGATTTATTATATTTCTATTTATATTACTAGATATTTTTTTTCCACTATGCACGAAAGGCTTTGGTAGAACATCAGTTCAATTTTCGAAAAAAGAAATATTGTCCCCATCTTTGGGTTGGGGGACGCTCAAGTGCTCATGAGAATCAATCAGCTGTTAGAGAAAGGATGAGACAGCACGTAAAATAAATTTGTCACTGTTACAACCACTCCAGTGAAAAAAGGAGCAGTGATTAATTCTCAGGCTCGTGTTCCCTCTTGCAACACTATCCAAGACACGTTTAGTCACTTATATGGCAGATTGTCACTGCTTCCATTATTATAATCGGGGCATTTATTTAAATTATATTATTGTTATATGAAATTATTTTTCAAAAATGACAATGCTTCGGATTAAAGAAGATACTATGATTAAAATTAATATCTTAAAGTCATATTTTGTAATGTTACTAGGCTCTCAAAAAATAGGAAAATATTTTGTAAATGATTTTTTAATAAAATGTTTATTTTATAAATAAAGAATATATTTTTGATTTTATTTGGCAAGACGTTAATAAAAGCAATAAAAAAGTTTAAAAAGTAATAAATATTGATTCAATATATATTATTTATATTTGCGAAATTATTCTAATTAATACATAATAACAGTATAAGAAGAACTCTTTTTATAAATAATATATAGCTAATCAGAAATGAATCGTTGTTTTAAACAATAAACATTTCTTATCTTATTACCAGGAGTTTTTAATAAGAATTTATTAGTCAAGGATGGTTAGCTACATACATGTAACCCTTGAAGTTACATTCTTATCTATTTTACTTAAATTTTTTTCATATAATATTACAGAGTTAATTTTATAAAATTATATTTTTAACCTTTGTTCTTGAAAGTTTTTATTTTTTAATTTTTTTTTTTTTGCGAAGATATTGACAATTTTTAATTTAGTCCCTTTAAACTACTCCCTATGTCATCATTATTGTATATAATATAATATCATTATATATATAATATACACAATTTTATATATTAGCTCCATAAATTTTGTGCCAGTGGAGTTTTTCCAGAACCTTATTCATGTTTTGGTACATTATATAGAGGAAAATGGGTACTGAAGAATATTGCATAACTAAGAGAATGAAATATTTTTTGATTGAAATAGTATTAAGATTTCCTCTATTTAACGTTGGTCATAATGAGGTTTCGTTTAGGTTATGAATAAATACACATAAATTTTGTATTATTATATTCTAAAAACCAAAGTTTCGGTTTACAATGTAGTAATCATCAAGGACGGTGAAGGGTTCAGCGATTAGAACTCTATGTGAGAAGTCTATTTCGAATTGAGGTTCCTTTGTACTTCACCAGTCCTGATGATGGCTTATATGTGTACCGAAACTTGGGTTATTGAAAATAAAGTAATGTTCAATTTATTTTGGTGTATTTATTTACAAGCTAGCCATTAAGTAAGCTGAAGGTAGTAGTATCCTTGCGTGACTTAGCTTAACCGTAACCGTTAATGAGTTAGTTCTGACACTGACGCATTGACAGGAGTATGGAAATGCTTTTTCGTGTTTAAAAAGCACTACAACACAAAGAAGACAATGAAAATGGTACCTCGTAAGGATCTTAGAGGCAAATTTCCTCCAATTGTAGAGACGTTGAAAGACACTTTTCACATTCCTTCACAATCGTATTTGTTGGTCACGCTTGGAGCAGACATTGAAGACCGGGACTTGTGTTGGAGCCAAACCGGCATAGCAAGTCGCCGTTTCTCCATCTCTCGCATTGCAGAGAGCTGTGTTTACATTGATCAGCTGTAATAACCAGCGGAGGGCTGATGTCACCGGGGAAAGAGAGGTCCTCCTGTCTCAGCCGTCCCAGCCGTCCCATTGTCAGCTCTCTGGCCAATTACAGGCGAGAAAGGGGGAGTGGCTCAATAGACATTGTGCACGACGTCCGCTGTATGACTGATGACCTGAATGAAAGTGGGCTCCTCCCTGATGATGATATACGAGCCGACGAAATCGCCATCAGGGAAGTCTGTTTGTCCGTGCGGGGGAGGAAACAGCCCTCAGCCGAATGATTAGGCACCGGCACCATTAATGTAAGGACTTATTTGGAAGGCCTTGTTGTTTCCTCTCGTCTCCGGAGTTCCTTAACGGCCACTGTTAGTTAGACCTAACTCCCTTCATGACATTTCTATTTCTCAAAGAACAACTACATTCTCACCAATGTGATGAACAAATCCAAAGTATCCCTTATCACCTCAAAGAAACTACCTTACGTTGCATCCCCGATAGTATGAGTGACTTATAGATAACATTTTGAGAGTTGAATCCACACTCTATGGAGCTACGGTTAATTTAAAGTGATTGCAAGGCATTTTTACATCTAAACAACATGTTTTAACTATAACTATATCTAAATTTAACCTATTTTCTTTCTTTGAAGATCTGAGTTCTCATCATTCTTCATTTGTGAGCTAAATAACCTTTAGACCCTACAAAAATAAATGCGTTAATAATAGTGTCTCAGAAGCCATACTTGACCAATTATTCATATTGGAGATTCCTTATTACCTCAGTGCTTTATGAACGTTAAAGTATTCTTGTTCATTTGGGATCATAAAATTCTGTAGATTAGTTTTTTTTTTTTTAAGTAGAATCCTATAGATCATATAACATTTTAGTACCTAATACAACAAAAGGCATCTTAGTACCTTACAGAAATCAACTTATACACTAGAGAATTTTTTTTTTTTTTTCACTACCATGATTACTATACATTTCTTGTGCTGCTGGAAAAACTCATTGATGACCGTTACTACTTCAATTCTGTGGGTCTAGTGAGTTTAAGGAATAAAGATGAAGAAGAGGATCAATCAATTACAACTTGCCTTAAGAAACGTAGGGCATCGGCATATACAAGGGGAACCATTTGGCCCCCTCCTGTCTGGAATTTATGGTTAGTCCCTGCCCTGAGAATGATTTTATCGAAGAATTAAAACCCGAATATTGGTATTTAGAATAGGGTTGTTTCCTTTAGATTGCTCCAGTCTCTATGAAAATTAAAAGAATAATTTATATATTATAAGACATAAAGAATATATAAGTCCTTATCTTAAACAATTAATGAGAGGGAACAGAATAAAAAAATCTATCTGTCCTCGCCAGGAATCGAACCTGGACCTCCTGCTATCCGGGCCGGTATGCTAAATCCATTACACCACAAGGACTAGCTAGTTATCTCATTCAATTCCCTCTACATTAGCGAGAGCCTAACTTACGAGAAAGACGAGAACTTCGTCTTAAACTCGAAGTAGCTGACATTGTCTTACATTTTGTCGACTCTCGTCATTTACTTTATTAAATTTTAATTTATAAATATTTTGTTTGGTTGTGGTTTTTTATCCTACGTAAATTTTAAACAATTAATGAGAGGGAACAGAATAAAAAAATCTATCTGTCCTCGCCAGGAATCGAACCTGGACCTCCTGCTATCCGGGCCGGTATGCTAAATCCATTACACCACAAGGATAAAAAACCACAACCAAACAAAATATTTATAAAATAAATAAGGATAAAAAACCACAACCAAACAAAATATTTATAAAATAAGTCCTTATCTTTCTAACCTGTGTCACAGATTATCATCTACAGTCCAATCTTCGTCGTTGGCAATTCCCTTTTTGTACTCATATTGAAGAAAAACGGGATTGGCAGAAAATAATTCCAACACCAATCCGGCAGACATTTTAAATATTTTCTTATTTTAGGAAATTTCGGGCTGAAATCGATCATAATCATATAATGTGTTATATTTATACAGTCATAAATCACAATTTAATATTAATATAAAAAATATATCTATAATTTATTTGTACATCACATATTAACGTAGGATTTATAACCAACATTTTCTACTCTTCCAAAAATGAAATGATAACTTCTGCAGTCCGAAATTAAAGATATTATCCGCCTTGTGACATGTTGGGTCTCTACCTTCTCAAAGGAAAGATAGATCTTGGTCCCTTCTGAGAATGACTGATAGCCCATTGTTTGAGTTAATAGCTTTCGTGCAGTACGTTCTGCAGGATCGATGTGCAGACTTGAGACAATACATAAATCCTGCATATGGTTGGGGTGGAGGGGGGGTGAAAATATGCACGTTCTCTCGTATACCTTTCCTGCTTGAGTTTATCATCTTTGTCTGACTTCAGATTTGTGCTTAAATGTTTATTTTGTCAATCATTTTAGTGGATTAATTCCAGAGTATCTGGCTTTGGGAACCTCACTGAGCAGTGGTCCATTTGAAGTTAAACCACTACACACGCACACACACCCATGGGGTCTATAATTTTATTGGCCTGGCTTTCGAGAAAATCCCTGCCACGATTATCAGCCCAAAAGATTCCTTGCGTTGCGAGTCGAATCGCCAATAAATAAAATCTTGTGAATTTTTTCAAACTATAAATTATTTCTTAGATGATTTTAGTTGGGGTTCGATCAAGGTTGATCAAAAAAAAAAAAAAAATAAAAATTAAAAAAAAAGTGTATTTTTTAAAAAGATTATCTGCCAACTTTTCGGCTAATATTGTAAGCCATCTTCAGGGCTGTAAAAATACAATGTCATGAGAATACAATAATAATTAACAATATTATAGAATTAAAGTAATGTACTGTGATATCAAAAGTATGAATGTAGAAAGCTGTGTAAGAGAATTTAGAAAACAACCTCTTAAAAAAATAATTAAATAAATTATAACAGCAATTGACCACACCTGCCTATCATGAAGACGAGTGAGGACGTCCTGTCCCTAAGTTCACATTTCCATGACAGAGGAGAAAATATAATTTTTCAAAAATTACCCAAAGACACCGTGGGTGGCGGAAGGGCGGTGGGGGGAGGTAAGAGGCGGAAGGTACAAAGGGAGAGCGGCCTGTTTCAAAAGAGGGCAATACAAAGAACAAAGGAAAAAAGGAAGCGTATTATTGGGAATAAGTAACTTTGGAACTGGGAAACGATTTTTTGGATCTACTTTGACCGAACCCCAACTAAAATAATCTAAGAATAATATCTACGATCAAAAAAACTCTCCATTTGAACATATAAATTATTTATTTCTAAATAATCTCAACTATTGATGTTTTTAAATTTTGTATTACTTTGAATTAAAAATATTTTCTAAATGTCGATCATTGAAGATTTAAATAAAATGTTTCAAAAGTAATTTATTTCATTTTACCATTTGGAGGGAAATCTGCTAAAAGTTCGTAAGGCCGTAACTGCATAAACTATGCTTCTTTTTCACGTTTCTTTTATTTGTTATCATGGAGTAAATGACGTATATATCTTATAAAACAAAAGAAGCAATGAAAAAAACAAAAATTGTCTGATGTCAGATGAAAGCAATAAGGCCATGAACTATGACAGAGGAGTTGGTCAGGTCGCCACAGTAGTTGGTACCCCACCCGTTCTTTGTATAGTATATCTAGCTTTCCAATATGCTATAATAAAATATAAAAGTATCTTAAATACAACTGGAAAAAATGTTATCTTGAAAATACAAATGGATGGAATTACTACTCTACATAGCTTACAATTAATCAATTAACTAAAAATTAATATTAATTAACCTAATTAATATTTGATTATTGAATAGTTTTTCAAAAGAAAATTTGTAAAATGTAGTAACAATAAAGTGGTTAAAAACATATTAACTAACTCGAGCTAGATATAGCATTTACATTTCTATTCGTATCACTTCACCTAAGACTCCTTCTTTCCATATGTATCAAATGTTCGCTCCCCTACTTAACTAAATTTTTACATTAGCAATGTCGGTGTCCTAGAGGATCCGGATTTGGACAGAGAGTGGATCCGACGCGTACCATTCGGATGCAGAGCTCTCACTAGCACTCACTATTTTGAAAGAAGTTCCATCACCTCAGTCAACAGCTAGTTGATTGCTTTTGTCGCAACACTTGAAGCGAGGCGTCTCCACGATTCGTGATGAGAGTTTTGAGGGTATCCATTTAATATTCACTCATCGCTTTGTAAGTTGCCAAATTTACATCTGTCGAGCAGACTTACATAAGCCCCCCCCCCTCCACTCTTCTTGATTTACGAGTGAGTGGCTGAGATCTCGGAGTGGTAAACACCTGGTGAAAGGAGTAGTAGGCTCATTTCGAGATTTGCTTAAAGCTGTGAAGCATTTGCGCTCACTTTTCCACGATAAGGCAACTTAAATTTTCAAAGAAGCATACATATTCGGTTGTATTTGTAGATTTACTTATTTATTTTTACTCTATGAATATTTATTTTCTCAAGCCAACGTATTGCTTTATGGTGTTATTGCACATATGGTGACTTCAGCTTCTGTAACAATTACAATTTTCCCCTATATCAGTTATATACTGTAAATCCAGTATACATCCAGGCAGTGATTGATGATTCATCACCATTACTGCTGCCCTGAAGACGCCCTTCAATATAAATCGAAATGTTGACTTTAGAAGGTATTTGTAAGAACATGTTGGCAGATAATCCTTCATTAAAAAAATACATTTTTTTAATTTGTGTTTTTTGGATCTACTTCGACCGAACCCCAACTAAAATCATCTTAGAATTTAGAAGGTATTTTTTTTTTTCTCCAAGATTGTTTTATTTGTCTCAAATACCTGAAGACCAGGCCCCGACTCTCTGTTCAGTCTGATTATTAGGAAAGAAATCATGAGAGGGTCGACTAAGTTTAGTTTTATGATAATTTTATTTAGCATAATAATTTATTTTTTGAACTTTAATTATCAGGATAAATATTGTTAGAAAGAATAATTTTACCAAGATTGCAATTAATAAATAAATCGAAACAATAAAGAATAAACCAATAGCCGATAAGTAATGAGTATTTAAAAACAAGAAATTCTTATTCATGTAAACATTTTTAAAAATAAGTATTAGTTACAATAATCGAAAATAACATCAAAAGTAAAAAAAAAAACAAAAAAAAAACATTATTTTACATGAATTATTTTTTATTAGACTTTTTTGGTCAGAAAAAAAATTTGTCACAATAGTAGCAAGAAAGTTTTTAAGTTCCTCATCGCCCCCAACCGAATTCCCAATGAGAAGATTATATTCAATCTTAACAATTTTTTAAAATATGCAACCTACTTCACACTTTCTCTATTCTGTTCAAATACCAGATTTTTCAAACTTATTTTATGGAAAATAATAAATAATTTTATAAAAATTGAAGGGATGGGTGTTAATCATATATTCATTCATTAGAATTATCGTTAATAAGCTTATTTCATATGAAGCATATTTCTTAAAAAGGGTGATGAAAAAGAGGAAAGTCCAGATTGAAGAGGAAGTAGGAGGTGATGGTGACAATGATGAACGAAAGAGAAGCAAGTTGGCCGAAGACAGCAGAAATTACCTGTGCTATAGAAAATTAAGAATAAAATTATTATGATGATAGCTACGATGTAACATTCAAAGTTTATTGCTCTATTACATTTTCAATAAGTATAAATAATAACGACCCTATTCAAGAATGTACTGGTAGGGTTGATCTGTTTCTCATTATTCAAAATAGGGAAACCAAAGTCCGAATTTGAGATTCTTTCCTTAAGTTTTGATATACATTTTTTTCTTTTGCGGCATTCCAACCAGTGATGAGTCATGTAGTATTAAATTTGATAGAAGTATGGCATCTGTTGATGTAAACTCATTAATTACAGGAATTGGATATGGGGTTTTGTTGCAATATGAAGTTGAAAAAAAAACAACAATTATTTTTCCTGGATATCTGCTAAGTATAAATCTATTATAACACCTCTTGCTAATCGATGTATGAATGCTTCACCACTTTGTTGAGGGTTATCTAAAGGTATGTAATATGCATTTATGCATTGTGCATACTGCTAATATCGTCAGTCCAGTCAGACGCAACAGTATTAAGGCATGCTGGCATGCTCTCAGAAATGACAGTAGCTGTTGATGTTAAAAAACCCCTCACGCAGCAGTTGCGCAAACTAGACGGATTTTAAGTGTGCGTGGTTTTCATTATAGAGAGAGAGAGAGAGAAAGAGAAGAATTTCAGAGCTTCAAGGTAACTAGAGGCATTATTTTGGGGGGGGGGGAGGGATGTAGCTCAAACTGCTTTCTTACAGTCTTAAATTTCTTTCTCGATATATCTGTTACGTAAGATGTTATGACACAGTAGTGCTTATAAATTACATTTTAGACTTATTCTGTTTTAGCAATCTTAACACTATTATTAGTAATGTAAAAATGAAATATACTTTAGAAGATTTCCTTACTAGAATAAAAGCTATTTGAGTTGGTACCATGACACTTCTTTCGAAGTACTTTAGTTCTCCATTGATTCTTCTTATTGATTCTAATTATTATTAAGTGGTAAGATCAAGCGGTGAAAAGGGAGGTATATAAAGAAGTGCTAATAAAAAAATTAAAAAATGCATTAAAAATGTAAAAAAAGAAGCCTGAGATAATATCTCACTAAAGATGTACAACTGAGGATGACTACAGTGCGTTTGTAGTCCAAAAGGGCAGAACAAAGAATTTATAGAACACAATAGAGGTTTAAATATAATTTTCTAACGTTTATGTTCTATTTTGCTTTTATCAAAATTCTAGTTATCTTAATTAGTGAAGAATAAAATATACTGTGGGCTACTTTTTACAAGTTGTTACATGAATTCATTAATGGCTCAGATCGGGTAATGGGGCTCCTTTAGAAAAAAGAAGAAAACTCAAACAATAAAATTTGTTAATATTTTAGTTTTAAGAATACAAAATAACAACATGATAGATTTAAAATTATATTTTACACTTTTATCAAAGGAGTAAATATTTTACGAAAAGCATATAATAGACAAGTGTTTATGAATGTAACAAGGACATTTAAACGGAGCACCTTCCTGCTTCCAAATTGGTCTTTCTCCAAATCCTCCCTTTTTACCCAATTATTTAAATAAATAAAAACATCTATAAGTTGTCTATAAAACTTGGTATGTTAACTAAAATCTCTACTTTTTCCTAGTGAAATAATGTCAACAATTCAAATCAATAGGCGAATATTTGCTCACTTAGGTTTTTTGCTTCTGAGATGCATTTGGCATTTCGCATGACACTGCGACTTGTTCGCCACTTTGCGGTCAGGTACATCCTGTGTTCCGGGGATTACGTGTTGTGTGCAGTTCCTGTAGAAATACACAGGGACGAGCTATCCCAAGATCGTCAAAGAAAGAAAGCTCGTAGACCGTAATCTGAACTAGTCCTGCCTACCAAATTGGCTATGCCCAAAACATTATATATCTTGGCCACTAGCAACCCAGTATATCGATAAAATTATGCGTGCTCTATGAATACACCAATGTTTAATATTTAAGGTTCGATTGGAAAGAAGTTTGGGAAAAATAAGTATTTTATGAATAAGTTAACAAGTGTTTATTCCTTAAATCTAATGTTCGGGCTGCAATGGAAACCATCTTCAGGGCTAATGATCCTGGCAGGGTGTGTCTGGGATGCCTGGAAGATTATAAATATTCACACTTTTATTGTCTTGGCCAGACGCATCCTGCCATAATCATCAAATTATTATTCTAGATAATTCGTTCCGGAATTTTATTACGACCATATATTATCCAAATAAATTTGAACTTATGTCCTTGAATATTTTTTAACATGTTTTTTTTCGTAAATTAGTTCCAGAATATAAGTGCTATAAAATCACATTTTAAATACTTCATTTTTGCTCCATATTTTATCTTTTATTCTTACAACAATGATGTGTATAATTTCCATTTAGTCGGTCTCTATACACTTTAATTAACTCGACTTCCGCCACACACACACACACACACACACCCACGCGCGCGCGCGCGTATA
>KZ807917.1:10632-28311 GCA_000696205.2 Oncopeltus fasciatus
CTACCATAGCTTATGAAAGAAATAGTCCTAATTCACTATCTCAAATTAAAATTTTTTAACCTAAATTGCTATTTTGAGTAGACTTATTTTTAGAAAATCAAGATACTCAAGTTAGTTTTGTTACACGAATTCTTCAAAACTTTTCCTATCTGATGGAAAGGATGGCAAAAAAATTTGGTGTGTGTAGGAGCTCTAGCATCTCTATTTTATGAAGTAGATTTACTAAAGTGTGTGCTGGTTATAGCAGACCGTGAAATGAATTCGTCATTGCTTAAATTCAGCGAGGGGATTGGGTGGTGGAGTTACAATAAATCTATTTAATGGATATAATAAATGAAATACAGTCAATAATATTTTACGAAAAATATTTAAGAATAAAATTAGGAGAATTTAAGGGTAACTTTATTTTATTTATTTCTTTTTTTTTTTAATATGCTGGGTGAATTGCTATAATCGAATAAGAGAGTCGAAGGTTTTCAGTATGATCAATTTGAAAAGTGATTTTTTTTTCTGTTATTTAGCAAACAAACATGTTGTCGGTTTTCATAGCGGTAACTTATGGTATATCTTCCACAATGCTGGTCGTTCAAATTTTCACAGTTTGCTGGACGAAATCTGAGACGGAAAGGAAGTGGATTTTCAGCGACATGTTGTAAATCACAACTTCTTGATGATTCTCTTGCAGGATGTCAACAAGAATTTTTAAATTTCTCCTTTAAGATATCCCTTTATCTCGAAAGGAAATTTTCAATGAGTCCCTCCAGAATCGAATTAAACTCATCATATCTTAAAATTTTTTCTTACATCGGAACCGGTGAAGTTTCTTTTCTTTTTTTAATTCATCAACTCAAATAAACTTAGAATGTCTTCGGAGGAAGTAAAATTTTTGAGAATCAATCAAAGAAAAATATAAATCGATCTTCTGCACAATTTTTTTTCCCCCGATTTTTTAATGGGAAATTAAATTATTCACGTTGGTACCATGATGAGACTTTAGAAAAATTGTAACAAACTTTCACTATTAAAGTTACTTTTACAGGGTGCAATACATACAATGGGGGTAATTTAAATTTTGAAGAGCTCCTGGAACTGGCACATTAGGGCATTAAGTGTTAGTGTGTAAAATGAAATAATTGTGAGGGAAAATCATCTTATTTTATCCTAAAAATTATATTATTTTCGTAAACCTTATTCATCTGGCTTTCTTCCATAAAAATAGAACTCAGATATCGAGGGTGAAACAAAGGGATCTGGTTTTTATAAAAACTAGAGTAGAGCAAGAATAGATACAAATCTGATAATAAATATTAGTGATTTGTTTAACCTAACTCTGTGCCTAAGGTAGTCAATTACGCCCCTAGCAGATCAAAGACAGTTTTTTTTTTTGGTTCTTTCGGTATATACGAAGGATAAAAAAAAAAACATTCTTAGTTGAAGATTAAAAGTGATGGATCCAGCTTAATATTTTAATAATTTTTATTGTAATAATAATAATAATTTCATTAGTGGATTAGTTTTAGTTTGTTACTATTTTTTATTTAAATACAAAGAGTAAAATTTCATTAATATAATTAGAAAATACCAAGGTAATACCAAATTGGAAAATACAGCGATTACTCGTGCGTAATGATGATTACGCACGGGTAATCGCTGTGGAGGTAATATCTCTCTTAAATTTCTAATATTATGTCAATTCGTTTGTCGCAAATTTGCATTAATTTATTTATCTTTATTTCCCATGGAGAAACCAAGCGTTAACATGTTGGTACCATAACGTGACTTTTAAAAAATTATGCGATTTGTGGATCCTAATAATATGGTCCGATAAACATTTTATACGTATATATCCGCAATTCCTAAACTAAATTCTGTATTTAAGCTTATTTTTTCAAACCGTTTGATGATATCGGTAAAGGGTGAAATCGATTGAGGGAAGGAGGGATTTAGGGAAGACCAAAATTTAACATTTTACTACCTTTGCTATGCGAAAAAAGCTTTGGAACAATAGGTATGAAATGTAATTTTATAACATATACATTACACAACAAACGCACAAAAAAGTTGTTATGGATGCAATTTCGAGTGTTGGGAGAGACTTCTAATTTTTTAAAATATAGAAACCAAATTCGGTGAAATTTGATTTCAAGCTCGCGAATGAATTACTTTTTGGCTGAAATTGAATGATGGAAGACAGGGGGGAGGAGTTTAGAGGGAGATAAAAAGTTTAATTGTAAAAATCCATTACGTTACGGAAAAGTTCATTAGATTTAATAGGGGTAAAATGTATTTTTGTTACTTTTATGTCCATACATTTATGATAAACGCATGTTAAGGAAGAAATTTACGAATGTAACTACTGTGAGTGAGATAACTATTACAATTATTCTTCTCTCAGGCTTGCAAATTAAATTTCCTCGTTTATTTTTATTTGTATCCATCTTAATAATGCAAGGAGGGAAATAAGCTAAGATTACACATATCCTGCGGACTTTCATCTTAATTTAATGACCTTGCTCTACTGCCCCACTGCCATTGACGCTCTGGGCATGACGTGGCATCCAGAATTAATGGTGCCATACGTCCCTTTAGAATATGTCGCTACACGTACCATAATGTAATCAAAGGTGTTTATTGAAGGTTGTGAAGAAGAGGGGATTTTAAAATATGTTTAGAGGGGTATCTAGCCTTTAGAGTAAATCCAATGTTCACAGCAATACATTAATCCACTAATGTTATGGCACGTATCCAAAAGGTTTTCCCATTCAAAAAACGGCCAGAAGCCTCTTGACGGACTATAGTAGTATAAAAGTATAAACTATTTTTAGCGCCTTGTTGCGAGGGAATTCCACTGTTTTAATCTGGGACCCCAGAATTGACATGTTATCTTTTGATAAATTCAAACCTCTTATAATGTCTTGTAAATGTTTATGAAAGTTGGTTAGAATCAATAAGTTCAATCGAATCTCATGTTAAAAACTCATATTTAGAATCAGTTGATTTTGTTGTTGTCAGATTATCTTCTTCAGATAAATAATTTCCACATGGCACAGAGTGCGATGCAGATACCGGCTCAGAATGGAGTAGTGTTACTTTTTTTCTTGACATTTCTTGTTGGAGCTGAGGTAATAAGCAAAAGTAACATGTACGCGAAGTTTAGGTTACCTCGATATCATTGTAAAACCGTAAAAGATGGCGAAAAAAGGGAGCGAGCCGCATTCTTATTACTCCGTTTCATTAAAGTAGTCGAGAAAGTCCTGTAAGTAAACCCAATAATTATCGTGGATTCTAATTTCCATAGAAAAATAATGGAAGTATGTAGTCTTTCATCGAGGTTTTATTTAATATCTTAAGTGTCTAGTGTCCACAAACTTAGCAAAATAATCATCAATATTTATACCTTTGTCACATTCTATAAAGAAACCGAGGGAAACCGCCAAAAGTTGTTGAAATTATCACAACCATCCCCCTCCCAAGAGGCAACTGAATCTTCCGTCTATATAAATGCTCAACTTACTAGGCGTTGATAAGCAGAGAAACTCTGCAGGAGCTAGTCTGGTGCAAGGCCGAGTTCAGTACACTGCACAACTCATACACTACAGTGCACACTCGCTTACCCTTAACGCAAGGTCACAAACAGTACACACTCTAAGAAGCCGCTCCGGGTGGAGAAGCATGTCAGGATGCTTTGAGGCGGCAGCCCTTTCCCCTTGGCTCGGGGGTGTAACTCGTTCCCTCTAAATTCAACTTGCCCCGTATCCTATGGATAACCGGACTGACCTCAGGGAATCGAAATAATGCGAGTCAAAAGTATCTCAAACTAGCCACCTGGAAGGCTTTAACTCTCCACGGACAAACTGGAGGCCCTGGCCACCCGGGGGTTGCTCCATCAAGAAAAGATTAGACAGAGAAGCGTTAATAGCAAGTATTTATAGGGATTTTTTCAATCTTAGCCATAAATTTTAGACTCACATTTTCCAATAAAGTATGTTTCTAACTGTTGAATTTAAACAATTTAATCTAAAACAATTTTGGTATAATTTTCTTCGTTTTTCCTAAGACAACAATAATTGTGAACAAATATGCTGAAAATGTCATGAAATTTATACAAATATTATTTTCCTTTACCTAAATTTTTTGTAAAACTGAGTTCTTATTAGTGTTCATTAAAATTGATTGTGTCCCGAGCTGATAAAATTTTTCAAGTAGTACAGCTATTTTTAAAATTGGCCATTAGATAAAACATGTCTTATGTGATATATCATTAAAAGAAGAGTTTTAAACAAGGAGAAAACCAGTGTCTAGATTCGAGCTCAGTGTTGCCGAAACCCCCCAGACTGATGGTCCACTTCATCTGGCAATTTATAATATTTCTAAATAGTCTTCAACTATTATTTTGATTATGAAAGTGATTATACAAAGTGATTTTATATTACTTAGCATTACTTAACAATTACTATACATTTTTTATGTAAAACAAAATAAGCGCCCCTTCTTCTTCCTCTCCTGGTTGGCTTAGAGCCTTTGCTGAGGAAAAGTAGGTTTACCTTTACTTCTCATTATTCTTTACCTGTTGTAATATAAAATTAGTCATTCACTCATATTAATGTAAGTAAAATAACAGAAAATCTGCTCAATTTTTACAGCTACAATGTGACAGACTTTTAAAATAAATTTTTCATTCTATGTGTAATTACTCCAGCTACTGTAAATGGGCAAATATGGAAGTATCAAGAACAGAACCTCATGTCCAAAAGGCTTATAGAAGAAAGTGATAACTTATAAAGAGTAATAAAAAAAAAAAATCCTTATCTACCCACTTCAATCTTTATTTTTTAACAAAGCTATTTGGAAATTAATGCTATCTTCATATATATTATAATGATCAGAGACGGCATTGGCTCTATAAATAGCTGTCATCTACTGAAGGATAGGCCCACACAGATATTCCCTTAAAAAAGATACATTTCATATTTAGAGAATAATGATTTATTATCTACCATAGCTTATGAAAGAACCTTTTTTTATACTGTAATAAGGATTCTTTTTTTAAGTAAAAGATAAAAAGAATACCATTCCTCTTTTTTAAAATATTGCAGAGATAGATTAATCCAATTTTATATTATTTCAAGGGATAAACACAATGAAATGTCTAAGATTAATGGTATAGAGTAACCAAATTAGGCATTCGCAACATCGAGTTACAATTTGGTAAATACATGGGTGTAAGATAAAGAAAAATTAAATGAAAGATCACAAAAAAAACTCTTGTAAATGTTTATGAGGTGACAGGAAATGTCAATAAACAGATAATAAAATGAAAGAAAACTTTTTATAGATCACTATCTAAACAGTAGATGTAAAATAAAGTATAAATAGGCCAACAGAAGATGGTTTGCAGAAACCATTGAAGACGGATTACAAAAGGTATGACAGTTCTAAATTCATTGATAGTTACAATAACCCTTTAGATTATAAATATATATGTTTGTGTGTGTTTTAATAAATGTATTTTACTTTGTTGTGTGATTACAAATGTAAAGGTAGGAAATTAGTTTGGAGTTTATTGACTCAAAATTTATTAGAAAGAATTGATGAAGGGTTTAGTCTTGGGATTTTTAAAATAAAATAAAAATCCTTCAAAAAATAAAACCACATAAGTTTAAGATTTAAACTACAGCGATATGAAACAGTGGGACTCCATTAGTTTAATTCATATTTCAATCCCTCCCCCCTCATGTTATAATAATTTTTTTAAAGATTATTTTAACCACGGATATACTGTAAAATATTAATTAGTAAAATTATTTACAAATAAAAACAAACCTTTTATGTAAAAATTTTATAGGACATAAACATAGAAAATCACATTTTACACCAATTAGGTTCTTTAAATTTTTTCCCTTCAATCAATTTCAGCCATTAATGAACTCATTCACGGAGTAGAAAAAGAAGCTTATAACGAATTTGGTTTCATTAATTATAAGAATAAAAAATGCTAGAGCACTTACTGCAGCATTTACAATCCAATTATATATATATAATAAGAATTTAAATCTGCAAAAAGTATGTATGAAAGTGGTGCCCAAAATTCTCACAATCAAAAAAATAGAAACTTGTAAATAAGTGTGTACTGGCACTTTAGTGCCATGACAAATGACCCGAACTTCTAGGAAAAGTCATAACATGTGACAAATCTTGGTTTTTCACTTACAATCTCGAAATAAAATGTCAATCCATGTTTTAGAAGGGTCCAAATTCACCGAAAGCGAAAAAAAAAAGCTTGAATGAACAAATTGAAATTCAAAGTGATAATGATCTTCTTTTTTTGTACATTCACTAGGTTCTTGAAGGTCAAAATATTAATGAAAATTACTAATGTGAGGTGCTTGCTCAACTCTGAGAAAGAATAAGGAAAAATCTATCCATATTGTCGAAGAACAAGTAATGATGGGTTCTCCATCAAGACAATGGGCCGACTCACAATGCATTGTCTGTCAATATAGCCGAGTACAAAATCCCACTTTTAGGCCATTCGCCTAGCACCATGTGATTTTTATCTGTTCCCAAAGTCAAATCTGAATTAAAAGGAACAAGATTTCAGTCACCAGCTTACCTACTTGATTTTCCTGTGAAAAATGTTTTAAATAAAATAAATTAAAGGCACTCCTCGACAAATGAATTGATAAAATATAAGAAAAGGAAGGGAGACATTACCTGTACAGCGGTTATGCATGTGTAAGGAAGAGATAACGACTCTCACCTTGGTAACTTACAATCATATTTATGAGATTTTTACTCTTTATACTTAGGTAAATAATCTAAAAGGTTATTTTCACTACCAATGAATATAGAACTATCATACCTTCTATTATCCGTCGTCATTGGTTTCTGCAAACCATCTTCTGTTGGCCAACAAAAACCAATGAAGAACAGATAATAGAAGTTATGATAGTTCTTTATACTAACTTAAATAAGCTTAAAAAAATATTAACAAAACAAAAGTAATTTAAAAATGAACTAACAATTACAAATAAATTAATTTAGATTCGTCACTTTTAGTCTTCAACATTTTTTTGGGGGGGATCCTTCTAATATAACCAAAACAAAAACTTTCTTTGATCTGCTAGGAGTGTAATTGATTTCCTTAGGCACAGAGTTTGATAAAAAATTACTAATATTTAGCATCAGATTTGTTTCTACTCTTGATCTACTCTAGTTTTTATAAAAACCATATCCCTCTAATTTTTCACTAGCAATATCATTTATCTATTTTTACACAAGAGAGCCAGATGCATATTGCTTAAGATAATTAAATAATTTTTAGAATAAAATAAAAACATGATTTTCCCTCACCATTATTTCATATTACGCTTTAACACTTCTTGACTTATCGTGCCATCTTCAGGAGCTCTTCATTATTTATGTTACTTCTACAGTGCATTTATTACATCTTGTATAAATAACATCTATATTAGGACTGAAGAATATAGCAGAAAAACATATCTTGTTATTTCATTATTATACAGTAACCTTCAATACAGTATAAAGAATAAGAATAATCTTTCAAATTATATGAATAATCTGCAAAATTAAAACTATGCCTCATTGCATGTAATTAATATATTTGTTAGATTTTCTTGAGCAGTACATCTCATCCTTGATTAAAATATCAACTATTCAAAATCCTCCCGTATTTTTTTTCTTCAGTCTCCATATACATTCATTCTATGAAGCTTATTAGAATTCAATTTACTTAAATTAATTTTACCTTGTTTCAGGATACAAAGTGTCTGATACAATGAGAAAAGGGATCCTTGATGTGACTTTATACGAAGGCTCGGAAAAGGAATTAATGCTTGGTTGTTTATCTTCTCTTGGTTAGTAAATATTTTTATTCTAATTTGGTTTTGTATAAGAAAAAGTGATCAATCACAATTTTCATATTAAGATGTGCACAAGAAGATAATTGAAATAACCCACTAACACATAAAATGTTAATAGAATTCTTCAAGTTGGCTAATCTGTCTAAGAATAAGTAATTGCTTTAAAATTACTGAAAGTTTAAAGTGAATTCATTAAAGTATTATTATGTATGAATATAATTCAATATCTTTATTTAATAAGAGATAAAATTCAATGTATTTTAATTATATTTTGGTATAATATTAGTTTAGTACACTTTAAGTGTAATGTGTATTAGTTTACAATAAATATTTAATGTTCAAGTTCTCTATAATAAATATGAAATAACTTCCTGAATATAAAAATATTTTAAGACATATTAGGTAATCCATGCAAATGTCACTTATTTAGTAGAGAATATGAACAATCAACTTCAGATATTAAAAAAGTTTCAATAATTGTATGTAAGTTTGTATGTGTGTCTATGTATATAATACAAGTAAACATGCATACATAACAAAATTAAAAGACTAAATCTATAAATATAAATACCTTGTTATTAACTATATATATAGTTAATAACAAGGTATTAGAACTCAATTTTTGTTCCTGTTCATTAAGCTTGCTTTATCCAAAATATCACTATTTATTATTTCCATAATTACAAATTCACAAAAACAAATATGCATGATTGTGTGTGGGTGTGTGTATGCATTTGTTATTATAGAATATATAAATATATTCGCTACCCTTTTTTAAAATGAATTTCTGACAACTGATGTAGTGTAAGCAGGAGATATGATATTCTAGCATAGTGATTAGAGCTGGATTAGTAGCTACTGTTACTCCCTTACTATCTACAATCTGATTTTCCTTTGCTTGAGTACTTCTAGGGTATTCTCTAGGCTAACATGGATGCGGATGTCAAGGATGTGTGGTCTCTCCATCTATTCGGAGTTCTTGACAGACCTCTGCCGGTGATTCACCTGCCCTGATGTAACAGTACCTGTTCTTGATTTAACACCAGCCTTAATGAGACTTTTTGGTATATTCTAGTTTTCCTGTTTTTTTTTTGTCAGTAAACTTCCCATAATCTCTATTCCTTACCTACCAGTCGGATCAATTATCACCTCGTTCTCCCTGACTTATTAATGGCTGCTCCATAGGGTCTATAATCTGTAAGCTAAACTCTCTCTGAGCCTATAGCATCTGTCAGATTCTATTTTCGTTGGTCACCAGCAGTCGTGATAATCTCCATTTTCTGGAATCTTCCTTCAGATTTAATACCATGAAACGACTTGGCACTGTGTCTCATGAGTTCATGCCTGAACCAGGAGTTGCATTGAGCAAAATAAAAAAGGCAAGGATCTTAGCTTTTGTTTTAAAAAAATACAAGGTTTTTTTTCATAGCCTCCTTCTGTGCACCTTCCTACTGATGGTACCTCGGACTACTGGCTATTTCAGTCGAAATCAAATACATTTTGACCATATTCTCAAGCAAAAATTTTAAATTGATGAGTTAAACTGCCTAAGATTTATAAATAGACACACACACTCACACTGTCAGTTCCGAGTATTTATTAAATTTCAAATACAATTAAGGAAATTTGACTAGTAGTTATATTTACTTCCCTTTTATTTTATTTTTCTTTGATGGCAGGCATATATCCTATAAAGTTTGTTTAAAAAACTAGCAAAAAAACAACATAATCTACCTGATATAAGTAAACAGGAACCAGTTGTTGGCCGAAAACCTCTTTGTGATTCAATTCCACAGTTTGTCTTCTTGCGGTGCTGAAGTAGTCCAGTTGAATGGTAGAAGACATCCTGAACTCAACATGGTATTCTACTAAAGGTGAAACCAAGTGATGTTTAATAATTAGTCAAACTTTTATTAGATATGCCATTAGAAATAAGGTATTTTTCATACTCATACTTTAACTCCTTGGACCAAGCTAACCAACCTTTCTATCAGAGCCTTGTCTTAGTCAGTATTCTCACTGAAGTTAAATTATTGATACTTATCGTCCTTAAGACTTTTTTTTTCATAAATGGAGCTTGTTTATTTTATATTTGTGTTTATACATAAATTTATACACAATAATTTTGGCCTTTTTCTTGTGTATCTTTGAAAGTGGTGGTAAGCCTGTATATACTTCGACTAATTTTTGTTTGAAACAATTTTTGCTGATAGTTTACAAATGGCCGTTTATTTTACAAGTTGTCATTCTTCTCTGATTTCTCATTATTTGTTTCAGAACGAACACTTTGTTGAACTTCATGTTTCTCATGTGTTCCATTAACCCTAGCCAGATCAACAAACTATATATTGCATATGTTGCATAAACTATTATACGCGACTAACCTGAGGGAATTATGGAAAAAGTAGTATGAATTATTATTTTTTTGAGACTGCTTTGCTCTGTCCTATATTTTCAATTTTATTTCGTTTAATGTATTTTCTAAACAAACATGGTTTGACATTCGTCTATAATATGTTTTTCCAGCAAATGTTTTGACTTACAAGTCGGCGAAAGTATAGTTTCCATTTCGCTTTATAACACAATTTATCTGAGGATAATCTTTTTTATTATTTTCCATTATTATTGTTATTATTCGTAATAAAAAATAAAACAACTTTTAAATTGTATTTTTAGATTATTTATCTAATAACTGGATAATTTATGTAAAAAAAAGTAAGACAAAACTTGGAAATATATTTATTAATGAATTTTAAAAAGATTAGTTAAATTTTTATAAAGAATATGTGTGTGGATTTTCCTTATTTATTTGTCAGAAAAAAAAATGGGGGACAATTTAGAGAGTGCTCGATTTTGAAAATCTAATATCTTGCATCATATTTTCCATAATCGCATGTCTAATTTCATCTAATTCTATTGAATGGTCAATCTCATTTTTCTTCAACCCAAATGTATATCATACATACGTAGAGCTGTTGCAATTTTGTTTAACTTATAACACTGGTGCCATGTGTGATTAAATAAAATAAATAAGTTCGTGTAAAAGAAAAGTAAAGCCAAATAATAAATTTCTTAATGAGAAGACTTTTAAGTGATCAGAAAGCAAGTTCCTGCTTAGGAATAGGAAGACTATTGCTTTTTTCATTACTAAAAAAAAAATTTAAAAATGTATTAAAAGTACTTTTATTTCTCCATCATTAGCCAAATCTTCTAACTATATTGGGACTCCTTGTGCAGGTTTAGGGCTAGTTTGCAAATTATTGGCACGAGATAGTTTTACTGAGCCATGCTCTTGAACAATTTTGGAACTAATTCCAGGGTTTTTGGTACAAACCCTAGGTTTATTGTAAAAAGTATCCCAAGTTTTACCAAAGTAAACTAAATGAAATTTGCTGTAAATTATTCAGCAATTCATTTTTCAAATGAAATTTTATTAATTAACCAATTTAACAAACCATTAGGAGTTGTTTAGTTGATATGCAAAAATTATGCTTGATAATGTACTTGAAAACAAGATCTCTTCTAAGTATCATGTTTATTCCCAGGTAAGGATGCGTTGAGCAGTAATGTTGATTCATAATGCAATTTGCTATTCAGTAAAAGATCTTGAGCCTATCTTGAAAGGATACAAATCAATCTACAGCATACTCTGCTTTTGGAAAGTAACTAGACTAGACTGTCGAGCTTTATGAGGAGAGATTAGTCAGTGAATTTGGGAGTCCTGTCATGATTTACTTAGCGTAGAGCAGGAATCTCTCTCCCCCTATCACTCTGTTTACCCTAATGAAATTTAGGCCGAAATGGCAAAAATAAAAACAAACTTTTTTGTTTACAAATCAGTTTTTAATTATTCAGCTCTCATGACCGAATTCCTCTCTTCATAAACCTTGCTTTCTTTAAATAAATAAAAAAATATTCATAGAGTTGAAAAATAATAGAAAAATATTCAACCTTCTCTTTGATAATCATAGTCATCCTTCAGAAGAGAAGGGTATCCCTAAACATTTGTGAGTAGGGTTAGTGAGTGAAGAAATTAACAACCAAAGAAACTTTTAGTTTTATCAAATAAATCTATATTTACCTTATTCTATTTACTATAAAACTATTTGTAATTTGTTTTCAATATAAAATTAAGATATACATATTTCCAATAAATAAATAAAGATCACTATAAAGAGAGAAAGGGCCCATTGAACCTACTCCCGGAAAACTAAGGCCCAAGTGGTCATGTAGGCATTTTCATTTTAGTTGACAAAGAGGGTTGAAGGATTCACATATGGCTTATAGTGGAATGTGATTTAATTGTGGAATAGAATAAAGTGGATGGTGATGAAGTCTTAAATGTATGGAGTCATAATACAGAGAACTTACAATTATTCTTAGGATTTTGGATTGGGAGAATTGTATTTGTAGGAATATTGGAAGGCTTAGTTGAACCCAAGAGTTTTGAGTCGTATATCCAGATCAGTCATATTTAAGTATTGTAGAGAGTCATTTTATTTTCTATTGTGAGCTGTGATAGCCTGTTTTTAAGTCTCTATAATAATCTCTTTTGCTTGTATTATAATATTTCAGTTGGTAGTGGCATCTGGCTTATGGCAGCAACATTTCTGAAGCTTCCAATATCTGGGACTCATTCAATTGTTGGAGCCACTGTTGGATTTACGCTTGTAAGCCATGGTATGAATGGACTTCATCTAGGCACTCTTGCTACGATAGGTATGAGTTTCAGTTTAATGTCAATAGATTTAACTTAATCAAATAAGGCTATTCACTATTATTTATAAAAGTACTTTACTTAAACCTTTTCAATTATTTGTTAATCCTACTTCAGTGAAGATGAAATATGGTTCTTAATAACTTAATTTATTTTATGTATTTACCATTTCATCTTCCGGGTTGGACCGAGTCAAATTGTTCTTATTTGCCGAGCTTTCGCACATCATGTGATGGCTTCTTCAGGGCTGAAAAGAGAATGNTCTAGAACATAAAATTAAGCATTTAAATAAGGCATTTTGGCCTCACATATAAAATATCCAGGGGTTCGGCATTTCTGATATCGAGGGACGTAAGTGAGGAAGCAATAGCAAGGAAGAAAAACGCGTATTAGGGAGTTTGTTTATGATTATATATATATAAATGTGTGTGTGTGTAGTAGCAGCAGAATAGCTTCTCAGAAAATTTGCTGGGGTTTGAGTTTCAATATAATATTAACAAATGCACCATAATGTTATAAGTCTATTCTCCATTATTATTTTACAGCATTTTTTGCTTGTCTTTTAGCGAAACAATGAAATATAGTAATATATATATATATAGGTATATATATAACATTGAGTAATTTATATATATTTGAAGAGGGAGAGTAGAACTAGATGTGGTCTAGGAAATTTTATTTTTTGAGGTAATATCCTGGGAAAAAAATTTTAAACAATGATTGTGTCAAACTCAGCTGCCTTGTTTCGAAGTGTTTCAATGTAGTTTGACTAATCACAGATTTCTAGTATAGTTTTTAATTTGCACAATGGAAGCTTGATTTTCGTTTAATGGGAAGTTTTTTATGTTCCAAAATTGGTTAAGGTTTAATTTAATTTTTAAGTTTCCTAATGTTTATATTAAAATGATAATAATTTTGAAACATATTTTTCATCAATTAAACCATTTAATACAATAAATGCAAGGGAACAGAATAAAAAAATCTTACTACCTCAGCCGGGACTTGAACCCGGATCTCCATCTTGAAGCAGACTATAGTGCTGAAAGTTTTAGAATATTTAATTTCTTCTTCATGACCCACATCACAACAGAACATGACGATATATGAAAGTCATATAGTAACTATATGACTGACCTTTTATTTATTGTCATGTCCTATTGTGATGTAGGCCCTGAAGAAGGAGTTAAATATTCCGAAATTTTACTCCTGCGACCAATACCCACATCCCACATCTTCTATGATAACCACAGTCATTTTGAATATGCTAAATACTTGGTATAAACCAAATATAATTTTTATGCCTACTCTTTAAACCAAAATGTACTACTTTCATATCTCCATGTCAGAACACCACTTCAGTGATTAAACTGTTAAGAAATTTTTGCCACTGTGGGCTACACATTTTGTATCACTAAGTGGCTATAATAAGTTATCTTATGGGTTGAGGAATGTGCTTAGGAAGCCATGCAAATATGGAAAAAAAAACAAAAAACTTTTAGTCCATATAATTATTATGATCCTGATTTTTGATTAAAAAAAAAATTCATTTATATTTGTGTATTAAAAAGAAGAGGGGGGAAACATTTTATTTCTAAGCCTTCATCATTTTATTTTTTAAACTTTTTTAATTTTATTTTCAGTTGCTTCCTGGTTTGTGTCTCCACTCTTGTCTGGTGTAGTTTCAGTAGTCCTATTCAAATTGATCCACTGCCTAATCCTTCAAGCTGAGAATCCTCTCTCTCCAGCCCTTAGAGCTCTCCCCTTCATATACCTGGCGACTGTTTCAATTAACGTCTTCTCCATTGTTCATGATGGCCCTAAATGTATGTATAACATCCACAGTAGTAAGAATATTTTTCATTATAAAATAATCATTTATTCAATTTGAGATTATTTGTGACATATTTATATACCATATTAATTTATTTAGTTTTGAGAAAGTTTACAGTATTATGCAACTGTTTTTCCTATAATTAATATATTGAACCTGCATTTAACTTGAATTGTAATGTGAAAAATACTTTTTACATTGTTTTCGATAATAAACTTAATGATCAGATGCATTATTTAGTATATTTTCCTCTCAGAGTTTATATTTTGAGTTACAAAAGATGAAAAAATATAGATAAAGAATGAAATATGTCTGTGTGTGTGTGCTAATGAAAATCAGAGTTTCTGCAGGTTCTTATACGCCAGTTATGCCTCACCTGTTACTATTTCTGTAATGCTCCACGGAGCACAGCGTCCGTAGACTATACAGTCACCCTGACCCACTCATACCTGTGGGTAAAAGGGTCTCTTTAGGTGGTGTACACATTAATTACACTGCCATAGCAAATGGACTGCTAATCTAATAGCAAACATTGTAAACTTTCTGTAAATTGTTAAATATATGAGGCAGCAGTAGGGAAAAAAAATACAGGTTCTTAGCAGGTTGGAAATGTTTCCATAGGGTGATCTACTCCATAGAAATAACTTATGGATTTAAATAAAAATTACCTATAATTAAGTCTTCAGCTGTCATATTGTACTATATGAGGGATGTCTCGAAAGTAAGTGTTCTAAATTTTTATAGGTTTTATAAAAATTTTTACTTGAACAAAAAAATTACCTGTTTACATTAGTACATACCTAAGCTATATTTTGATATAATCACCTTTCCTCTCAAAGCAGGTGATGTACCGGGGTATCAATTTTGTTGCCTTCCTCGAAGTAGATTTGATTGAAACATTGCAGAAAGTTCATCCACAGTCAATCTGCAATCGTCACGGATCACATTTTCGATTTTTTCCAAAATTTCTTTGGATTTTTTTGGAAGGTCTTCCACTCCGCTGATCATCAAGCACAGATTTAAGACTGTTTTTAAACTCGCGACACCACTTGAACACACCTGTACGATTCGTAGCTTTATCACCATATGCAGTTTGTACCTCATTACAAACCTCATCCGGAGTTAACCCCTTCCAAACAAGATAATGGATAACACTGCGTATTTCACACTTGGTGGGAAATTGGATTGATTTTTCTCATCTACGTACTGACTTCGAAGCAGTCTTGTTGTGGATGGAAGAAATCACCCTATGTGGCAGTACAGCGAAAATGTGGGAAAAAAATTCCCTACCGCCATGATAGTCTCAGTACACTTACTTCTGAGTATTTCTCATATAACCAGATTTCTTAGATGAAAGCTTTGGTTTTGAATATTTGTAGTAACTGTAGGATACAAATACAGTGGGAAATAGTAGGAGGGTTATCAAGTTTTGGACTTATGATTGTATCTGAATAATTTAATTTGCTTATATGTGTGTGATTCAGGGTTAGTTAAACTTTAAATTAGGCCGTTATAATGCTACTACAAAAGGAGCTATTAATTAATTAGAAATGAAGATTATTGTTATTGCTTCATTGAATTATTTCAGGATTATTGTTCATTGCAGATTGGAAACACCACTTCCTACCATGAAGCACAGGCACAAATTCCAAACAAACCCAGTGATATATTAAATATAAATTAGATAGCTTAGGTTGGAAGAAAGTGTAGCTTAGTTACCAAGGAAAGCTGTTAGTTTCATGTTTGGGTTAGTGTGTTAAAGTATAGAATGTGAAGGTAGAGTCATCAGCGGATGCTGGTCAAAAGATCCCTTGTCTTTGAAAGCAAAAATATTTTTTTAAACAACACTCATGGGAAATCTGTACTATTTGATTGGCCAAAGCTTTGAAAATAGAATCAGGGATAGTTACAGCTTCTTAATATAGCCTGGGAATAGCTTAACATAGCTATTTAACCAGTTTAGGACCTGGGCATTGTTCTTGACTGGTTATTCGTCTAATTATCCACTAATGAGCAAGGTCATTTAAGTCTCTAAATTAGAATTAAAATTAATATAATTCAGTCTAATAGATTGAAATCTTTAACCCTCATTATTATCATGCTAATAAGCAGTCTGAGGTAGGTATCAAAGAGAAAGCAAAGCAAAGCAGGTCTTAGCTTGAAATTTTGGCAGTGTACTTAGAAAGATTTTGCAGCTTAAACAAGAGAAGTCACAGGTTTAATCTTTATCTGGAGAATTCAATTTATTTTCTCAAATACTATTTTAAGCATGTGTTTTTGAATAAGTTCGTATCATTCCTATAACTAAGATTTAGTTTACTTATTTATTTCTAATATAGGTATTCATATTTTTTTCAGTGCTCTACTTGGATAATGTGCCACTCTGGATGTCCTGTTTGATCAGCTTGGGTATTGGTGTTGTTACAGCTATTATTGTTCAACTTGTATTTGTACCAGCACAAAAGAAACGAGTTATAGGTTAGCTTGAATGCTTTTTTATAATATAAAAATATTTATTTCTGGCAGTTTTTGGTCTTTGTAATGATTTTAACTTTAGTTTTGATTTAAAAAGAAATATCAATTTCATTCTTTGTTTTTCTTTAAAGTAATAGTCCAGATTTGATTTCTGGGTGCATATTGTTAAAAATAAAATTATGCCTTTGTGTACAATACATACATTTACTTTTTTAAGTACTCTAAAAACCATTGAGTCCTAATGGGAGCCATTGGATCAAAATTGAATTATGCTTAGCTAAATTATGTATTTTTCTATTATTATTTTTTCTTTTTTGCAAATTTTAATTTAGATAATGCTAATTTTGGCAATTTTCACTTATTTTTAAAATGCTTAATTATCCTATGCCTCAATTTGGTTCCAGCTATTATTTTCTGCACAATCTCATATTATTGTTAGAATTCACCAGTCTAAGCCTTGTTGATGCCAACACAGCTTGGCATCAAGCATGTTTCACCAAACTGTTTCTCTTGAACTTCAGTCCTTTGCTGCTGACTAGTCAACCTAAGTCATCTTGATTTTGTATTTTCAGAATGTCTTTACTTATCTCAGTGTTATTCTCTGTAGTTACCAACTAAATTCTGCTTTAAAGTCACTTTTAAGTTGAAAACTTCTTGTCTAATCCCTTTCAGAGAAAATTATCTGGGATTTTTTCATTCATTGGTTATTGAGCTTGTGCATCAATTGGTTTTTTTTTTTTTTTTTTTTCAAATGTCACATGTTATATATAGGT
>KZ807917.1:38441-58749 GCA_000696205.2 Oncopeltus fasciatus
TATATATATATAATTTACAAGTCATGACCAGGTTTTCAAGTAAAAGGTTATTCAGGATAATGGTCACACTGTGAAAAAAAAACTTCAGACTAGACCAATATTTCAAGTTTATATTTTATTTTCTGCAAGTATAAAATAGACAACAAATTTAAACTCTATATTATGCTTAATGACAATTAAATTTGGTATATATTCACTTGCATGAATATAGCTATAGAAATCCATCTTTATTTGCTGCCTTCCATGTCTTAATGGCGAGTGTTTTAGGAAGGGGTCTGCCTTGAGCTGAACATAGTCTCATACACTTTCTTAGCTCTGTCTGAAATTCATCTTATTGTTTTGTTTTTTTTTTGTATTGAGTCAGCCTTTTTTCCTGTCCATTAGAATTGTCTGGTTGTGAAGATTTTGAATATTTGGTTTTTTTTTCCTCATTGCAATAATGTGTGTTATAAATGGGTTATTCCCCCCTACTTCATATTGTGAGTGTGTCAGTTTCTCGTTTCTGTTTGTCTATTTCAGTATGAGTAGTGGTCGGAATGGTGTCTGATGGTGTGTTGTTGATTAGTTAAAGTGATGTTTTAGTTTTTTATTTTTTCCATATTTTATAGTATGTCTATTTTTCATCCTTTCTGTTGTCCATCTAATAATAGTTCCAGAGTGTTTTGTATGTCCATATTCTTTTTTTAGTATATCTATGATTTCTTCCTATACCAAAAAAAAACAAAAAAAAAAAAAAAAAAACTAAAGGACTAAAATAACATTGAGAAACTAATGGCCATAACTTTCACAAATCTAAAACATTACTGCTTCTTCTTTTTCAATAAATTATACAAACCAACATAAGGACTTGGATTGAGAAACCCGACATCTTTTATACTGATATTCATATATCATATATATATTCATATATANAGGAAATCTTAGGCGAAGGTGTAATTATAAATTATATATACGTGTGTATGTGCCCGCCATACACACACACACACACATATATATATATATATATATATATAAAATATGTTTTATAACTAATAGGATTCCAACATTAAGAACATCTTGGAAAGACACAATATAACTCTACTAAACAAAAAAGACAACATATTTTGCATACTATCAGAAGACTGGACAAGAGATACAGACTTTAATAACTTTTATCACACACTCAATGGAGAAGGAGGACAAAAGGCAATAAGACCAACAGCTAATGACACCACAAGACATGTGACATCAAATTAACCCACTCAATGCAAACTCTTAGCATTCAGACACATGATAAAGTGGCTCAAAATGATTTAACTTATACCCTACAACTATGACAAAGAACTACAGACTATACACAATCTCTTACAATAATGGGTACAAAAAAACCTGTGTGGACCAAGTAATTAGGAAATACAAAAGTAAATCACTCATAAGAGAACTGATAAAATGAACATTCTCAGTAACTTACACAAGACCTGATACATAAAAACAAACAAACTTATTTAGAAACAAAGAAATACCCACAGCACTAAGGACTGACAATACACTGAACCAAAACCTAAACAAATAAGCAACAAAAAAGACTGAATCAGACTGATCAAATGGAATTTGCAGACTGACATGCACATGCAAACAGATTTACAAAAGGCAAGCAGGACGAAAACTCAAAACTAGGTAAAAAGAATATATACGATAATTCGAACTGTACAAATATGATTCCAATTATGCAGACAATTTGCTACAGAAAAAAAAGAACAAAAGATGGATATTCTAGAAAATATGGAAATATATAAAACTTAAATATCAGACAGTACCATAATTAATGAACAACTTTACGCATACTCAGACACCATATTAAGACCGTTACTTCCACTGATACTGTCAAACATATAAATGAGCAACAGTCACACTTACTGACATTCTCAAAAAAACAACCTAAGACAGAATAACCCTTGTAAAGCACACATTATTAATCAAATTTATACATGTACACATAAATACAATCACACAATCCATAAGACTTAGTAGCTATACAATGAGGGGAATGAAACCAAGAGGTGATGATCTCTACTACCTGATGAACCTAGTGGACTTGAAACCCCATGGACTGACTAAATACAGAAAAAATAACAGTTGAACAGTGTCTGAGAAAGTGTACAAGAATTTTTTTTTTTTTTAAATATTGTGTTTGTTGTAGTATTCCCTTGCATTTATTGTGTACAAGACTATGTTCAGTCCGAGGATGCCAGACATTACTCACCATTAGAACATGGCAGACAACTAATGAAGACTGATTCCTATAAGTGTATTGATTTATGTAATCAATGCACTTAAATGGTTGAAATAACCCTTCAGATTACATTTAAATATTTATGAGATATTTATAAATTAAAAATCTGTAATAATAATTGTGTAATGGTTAATTTCCAAAAGATATAATCTACTATATTGTTAGTATTTTTATCAACTTACCTAGTCCTGTAATAATTGGAACTTGGCATAATCTTTTAAACATTTATAAGAAAGAAGGTGCTTAATGCACTTCTGCAGTGCCTTTGCTAAAGTACACTAGTCTAGGTAAGATGATAAAATTCAATACTACTACTAAAATTACCATTAAATGTACAATCTTTTAAATTTAGTTTTTTTTTTTTTTGTAGCAAATAGAACATCAAGCTGAAAATGAAGATAGACCAGAAATAGCAAGGGTATTTTCATTTCTCCAGATTCTTACAGCTTGCTTTGGCTCTTTTGCTCACGGTGGAAATGATGTCAGGTAGAGCTATTTAGTTGTAAAATTCATTGTTGGAATTTGTATTTTATATTATCAATTAGCATTGCTCAAGATTTTAGGTTTTCAAATTAATAGCATGACTTAACATGAAAAATGTTGCATTGAAGAAGCTAAAGATATGATTTATTTAATTTGTGAATGTGTGTGTATGCAGAAAAATTAGTTTTTTATTCAATTTTTGATTTTTAAAAAGAAAAAAGAAATGATTCACTGTACATACACATAAAACAAATGCTAAAAACTTACAAATTTTTAGTTTTGCAAAAGTAAAGTATTTAAAAGTTTAATCTGTTAATCGGAGTTTGATCTGCTGAGATTTTGTTCCAGTGGTAGACAAAAATAAGACAAATATACCTTTAACCAAGATAAAAATATATTTGGTGTGCACTTTTGGTAAAAAAACATGAAAATTAGTCATATTTTGCATTATATTTTATTCCTATATTTTGTACTATTATATATTCTTAAAAATTTTGAATTTCCTGGCTCACAGCTTTTATTATAAATTCTATTTGGTTTATAAATTATTCTTTTTATTATAAATTCTTGTTGGTCAGTTTTTTGGATCTACATTTACTGAACCCCAACAAAAAACTTCTAATGAAAACAATTTATGTCAATCTCCAGCCACAGAGGTATTTATGGGGTATTTGTAACTGGCTCCAGTTTTCTACCTATTTATTTTAAATTAAATTTTATTATGTTAGATAATGTGGGATGTGGGTGTCACATTATTTCATTATGTTATTTCATTTGAAGATCATTTTTTTTTTATTGAATAGAATTTTATTTATGGCCAGTTACAAATCTGCTCCCTCTCCTTGAAAGTAAGGATACTTTGTAATTAGTAGTTTTTTTTTCTCATGTGCAGCATTCTTTATTCAAATGTTTTATTCTGCATTGAAATGTGTATATACGACCTTATTGAACTTTCCTCTTGCCTTACAATTCTATAGTATTTTTTTTTTTTTTTTTAAGGCGCTCAACAGCTAGGTTATCAGTGCCTGGGAAGTGTTTCATTATTATTTATTGCTGTTAGTCATGTGATAAGTTATAAGCTATATTCAAAAGGAGAGTTTGTTGACCGTAGATATTATTCTTAGATGATTTTAGTTGGGGTTCGGTCAAGGTAGATCCAAAAAACACAAATTTAAAAAAAATGTATTTTTTAATAAAGGATTATCAGCCAACATTTCGGCTTACATTGTAAGCCATCTTCAGGGCTATCATGAAGATGAGAGAGGACATCCTGTCCCTAAGTTCACATTTCCGTGACTGGATCTACCTTGACCGAACCCCAACTAAAATCATCTAAGAGTTATAAGCTATATTTTATTATAATATCCGATTTCTTTCAAATACTTTATTAAATTATCTATGTTTGTAGTATTAACTCCTAATAGTGCTTCTATTTTTGAGGGTAGGTTAAATTTTTGGTTCAGGTGGCGATATGCAGGACAATCTATGAGTATGTGGGGAACTGAAAGTCACAATTCTCTAGTGGTCTTTTGTGAACAGCAATTAATTTTATTTATGATTTTTATCACTCAGTGTATGATTCTTGTCTCTTAACCTGCACTCACCACTAAAACAGGTGATCCCAATGTTGGAATTTTTTGGTGCGCACTTATTCTATATAATTAAATATCATGGCTTAATCCAACATCATTGATTCAATCTTTGTCAACGACCTCAAAATTAGAATTAGAAAATTGCTGGAAGACCAGTGGTTTGGAAATTGAGATCCTTTCCATTTTTTAAGATAGCTACATTTAGGGAGAAATTTGGTCACCGGAGACCTGATTTTGTCCATATAGTTGAGAGGGCTTCCATTTTGAATGCAATCAATCTTAGCAGCCACAGAGCAAACAGATCTTATGAACCTCAGTGTCATTTCAGACCTCTTTGCATAAGTTAACAAGCCCGGTGTTAGCAGAAGTTTCAGCTGAGAGACAAGACCAGGGAGAACAGCTTCTTGCAGCACTAGAGAAGCTGAGTGGCCACTTGACAGCCTTGGAAACTAGAAAGGATGCCACCAGGACAGTGGAGAAGAGGCCTCGCAGTTGGAGTAGAAGCAGAGATACATTTACCTCTACAGAGGGGTTGTCTTAGTGCTGAATCACCTCTGCTTCTATCAAGAGTAGTTCCGCAAGGTACTAAGGCAACCAAGAGCGGCCCTGTGACTGGAAGACTCTCAAGCTAATGGGTGGCTAATCACAGCGATGGATGAGGTGGGTGGGAGGTACCTGGTTGATACTGGAGATGTCCCTTTCTGTGTTCCCGGGGGAGACTTCAATGAAGACAAATGATGATGACTTCACTCTACACGCGGCAAACGACAATCCCATCCCCACATATGGCACCTCAGTTATAGATATTGGTGACTCCATTGTTGCTTCATAGCGGTGAAGGTTAGTTATCCAACATTGGAGTTGATACCATTTTAATATTATATAAGATCTCACCCGTTGCCAGCTTACTAGCTGTACTGACATTACAATGGGATTACCCTTGCAGTTGAAATATGCCAAGGTCCTAGGGACTACTGTATATTCCGTACCATCTGATGAATGGTATACAGACCTTCTCAGACAGTATACTAAGGTTACACAGTCGTAGCAAATCATCACAAGTTCACTAAAGGAGCACTCATCTCTGCCATGGCCCGCCAGAGGAGTACAACCTAACCAAACAGAAATTTATGTAGGCCTTCGAATAGCCATGACCAGCCCCCTCCATATTGTGGAGAAGAAGAATTGCGAGATATGAGTCTGTGGAGACTACTGGCAACTCAATGCCAAGACCACTCATAACCACTACAGGAATTGTTTATGTTTAGAAATTAAAAAAAAAAATAATATGAACATTTTCATCATAATATTGTTTATTTTGTGGCATAATGAACATGCTTTGTTGAAATTTTTACTCCTCTTTTAGTAGAATTATTATTAAACTTCAAATTTGAATTTTCATCAAATCCTAACATTCTAAGCCCCATTTTTGCTATTTTTGGCACAATGTCTGTGATTGGGATTATGATTACACCATTATTTTTTTTTTTTACCCCTTTAGTTTATTTGATGGATCACATGTGAAAGTGTTGCTTGAACTTCATATTTATTTATTTACAGTATAAGCACATTTATGCTCATATGTATGTACATATAAACATGAAATTAAATGACCATCATTTAGGTTGTAATGAACAAAATATTGAAATTTCTTCCTAATGTTTTTGAATTTTCTCAATTCTAAAACTTAGGAATCAGTTAAATTCTAAAACAAAACTATAAAATTTAGTTTAATTTATTTTTTTAGAATTATATTTATAAAAAAAATATTAATTCATGATTTTTAGTATTTTAAATTATTTAAAAATATTGTCTTAGTATTTAGTGAAGATTTTTAATTTGATTTATTTCATAATAATAATATTTGTATATGTTTCAGCAATGCCATTGGTCCCCTGATAGCTGTGTGGCTTATATTTGTTGAGGGCAGTGTCCTCCAAAAGTCAGAAACCCCATTATTTACACTGCTCTATGGAGGAGTTGGTATCTCTATTGGTCTCTGGGTTTGGGGAAGGAGGGTCATCAAAACTATTGGGGAAGACTTAACTAAAATAACTCCTTCAACGTAAGTTTCATAACTTAATACTGTTAAAATGGAATTTATATTTATTGTTTATTTCAATATGAGGATTCTTCAGTTCTTTATTTTTTATATTTTTCAGAATATTCCAAACTTTTCAAGTTACAGACATATATTAATTAGATTAAAACCATGAAATATGAAAGAAATAAGAATTTTCAATGGCTTTGTATTAGTGTTTAGTTTCTTGTAGGAACTTTTTTCTTGATCTTTCTTTAATTAAGTCTGAAGAAAATATCAAGGAATTGTATTTTTTCAATGATAATTAAACCACAGTAACTTTGCATTAAGTTTGTCTTGAATTATTGAATGCATTAATTGTGTTGTTCTACATTGCTTTCATGGTATATTGTTGAACTGTACTTTTATATTATATACATGAAAATACCGATTAAGTTGATTTCTATGTTTTTTTATTATTATATTGAAGCATTCAACCACTTAATTCATTATGCTTATTATCATTATAAAATATTTAAGTATATGATTTCATCTCTGCTTGTATACTGATTGGAAATACAGTAGACCCACCCATGTACAAACAAATCTATGTACTAACACACACACACACACACACATTCATATGATGTGTGAAAGCTCGGCAAATAACACCAATTTGACACGGTCCAACCCGGAAGAAGAAACGGTAAATAAACTGGAAAGATTGTACGATAAGTTGTCTGAGCCTTATCCTTCTTTGATTAACTTAAAAGGAGTTTTATTCCTACAAACAAATGCTCATCCTCACACTTCTCTTTTCAAAGAAATTTTAAAGAACTTCGCGTATTCAAAATCTTACCTCATTCACCATATAGTCTAGATCTCACACCACTGGATTACTACTTGTTTTGATCCATGGCCCATTTTCTTCAAGGGAGAAAAATTGATAATTTTGCTTAAGTTATCAGTGTGGACTTGAGCAGATAGATTTGATTATTATATGGCTAATGACTGTAGAAAGCAATGGACTGTACTAATTGTATTTTTTATCAATATAATAATATAAATATATGGTTGAAAAATCAACTCTTATATATATAAACTGCTTTATATTTTTGTATAATGACCATGCTTTTGAAGATATTTTAAATATTAACACTTGAAGTATTGCCTTTCAGAGTCTCTCATAGTACTAAAGTCTTAATAAATTCCAATCTTTGATCACTATATGTAATGTTTTTAACAGATAGATGGATATTGTACAATTTGAAATTTTGAAGCTATAGTCTTTCATCATCCAGTTATTTATTTTAGTGAAAAAAAATTATTTATTGTAATATAAGATAAAAATATAAATTGTAAACCTCAATAATATTTTGTAGGGGATTTGCAATTGAGATTGGTGCTGCATTAACAGTGCTCCTGGCTTCTAAAATTGGACTCCCTATTAGCACAACACATTGCAAAGTTGGCTCTGTAGTATTTGTTGGCTGGTTCAGTACGTCTTCTACAGGTGTAGATTGGAATCTGTTTAGGTGAGAAAATTTTTTTTTTTTTAAATTTTGGTAAATTAGTTTTATTGCTTTCTAAAAATTATGACTGTTGGAGTTATATATATATATACACACACATATACATAGTCATAAATTTTACAATTATCTATTTTGTAAAGGTACAAAAAAAAAAGAAGATTTTATTATTGCAAAAGAGTTATTGAATTATACAGAGAGTTGTGATTTGGTTGCTGAAAGCTTTATATTAAAGAAATATATGATTTTTAAATTTAATGTGCGTTTATATAATTTAAAAATTTTATTTGATAATAAATATTTGTAGATAATCATTGAATCTTGTAATATAAATAAAACTGAAACCATCAGGAACAGTGTTCGTCTATAAAAAAATAAAGTTGAAATGCCACTATATTTTCATTTTTGCACTGTCACTTTAAAAACAGTATAGCTTCTTAATTCAGTGTTTCCTTCAAAAATATAGTTCACTTTTAGAATAGTCACAGTCCTATAAGTGTCTAAGTATTCAAAAATAGTCAACTTTTAGAATAGTCACAGTACAGTAAGTTTCAAATATTTAAATACAAAATAAAGTTTTCTCATGAAGTAAACTTTTAGTTTTCAGACAGAGTATTCTACCACCATCAACGCTTGCTATTTTATATAATAATTCATTAATTATCTACATTAAAGTTGAAGTTCGTCAAGTAGGTAAAATTTACATTTTTTGCTTATTAATGATTGGAACAAGATTTCACTATTTATCTCCAAATAAAAATTATAAATTTACTGTAGTTCAGGGAATTTATCTTGTTTGTATAAACCTTGTATGTGACCTAGATTCTAAAAAATACTGCTTCAAAATAAAAATTCTATTTGTATAACTTTCATAAAAAAAAAAAAAAAAAAGGAAGATAATTGGAAATTTAGTTCCTCAGTTAAAGGAAGCAGATAAAGGACGAGATTTACCAAATTTCCTCTAAAATGATTGATTACTCTCAATTTGTTCAATTTTATATAATACGAGGGATGTCCAGAAAGTAAGTGTACCACATTTTTGTTGGTTATAAAAAAATAAAAAATAATTACCTGTTTACATTAGTACATATTTAAGCTATTTTTAGACATAGTCACCATTCATTCAATGCAGATGGTGAATGGGGATATCAATTTTTTGATGCCCTCCTCGAAGTAGTTTCACACTAAACCCTTTGTCGACTTCTCTGGAGATTTGTGGAGACATTGCAGAAAGTTCATTCACTGTCAATCTGCAATTGTCATGGATCTTCGATTTTCAATTTTTCTAAAAATTTTTCAGTCACAATCATCCAGCACAGATGTACGACCATTTTTAAACTCGCGACACCACTTGACCACACTTGTACGATTCATGGCTTTATCATCATATGCAGCTTGTACCTCATTAAAACAACTTTTAAAGGAGTTAATCTCAACTTTAAAAGGAGTTAATCTCTTCCAAATGAGATAATGGGAAATGCGGCGTATTTGACACCTGGCGGGAGATTGGATTGACTTTTATCACTATTGCTGCATCTACAGTTCTCAACGTACTGAACTCAAAGCGGTCTTGTTCTGGAAGGGAGAAATCACGCTTTTTGGCAGTGCAGCCAACAAGCAGAAAAACCCTACTTTTAATAAGGAAACTCCCTACTGCCATGACAGTCTCAGTACACTTGCTTTCTGGACATGCCTCGTAATATTATATTATTATATTGAATTTATAAAAGCTACCAACAAATTAGAAAAATTTTAAAATAAAAAATTAACTTTTGAAAATATCTGGCTTAAATTAACAAATATCAATTATATCAGTGGTAATTCCAATTAAGTCCTATTAATTTCGATTCCACTGTCCAATCTCTAGGTAGTGTGAATTAAGGTGGAAGACCTATAAGTGTCTTGGAGATACAGGTTTTATTAAATAAAAATGAATCTATTTGGAGTTAGTTGATGTGTAGCCCTCCAGAATTCGCTTCAAAATGAGTGACTTGAAAACTGGTGCATGATTATTTTTTTCACACCACCTATTTCCTTAAAAAAATGTTGGTAAATAAAATATTTTCAATTAAAAAATATTTGTATTTATTCTAAACATCAAATACTAATATGCAATAATAATTATAATATTATTCAAAATCTATCGTATAGGTATTCTAATTTCATGAAATATTATGTCAAGCATCTTAGAAAACTAAAAAAAAAATAGTTTTTACAAACTGTTATGTCAATTTAATAAATTTGAAAAGTTATTATTTAAAAAATTATTTAAAAGAATTATTTAAAATTTTCCACCAAAACTTGCTTGAATAGAAAACAATAAAAACAAAAAAAGCTTTGCCATAACTCGTACTTTGAGAAAAACTCTCACACTTAACTAATCCGAGTAGTAAACCTCCCCTGATGAGAGAAGGCTACTAGGTGTAGCAAATGTGACAAGCACCTTCGCCTACAGTACAATATGAGTTATATTTTTTACTTTGTGGTGTAAGTATTTTACTCATGGCACAAGTTCTGTAGTGTTAAACTTTATGAGAAGAGATTAGTCAGAGATTTTTTGGTCTTGCAATTTAAAGAAGTAAAAACTAATTTGTAAACCAAAAAACTTTTTATTGTTTTTTTGGCTTAAATTTCGGTCTTCTTCAGAGCGAAGTAACAAAAGAAACATTCAAACAAAATATAAACACAATTCTACATATAGTAATTTAAAAACAAATATTTTTGATTACAGGCACTTTTAATATTTTATTTATTTATTAATTTCTTTTTTATAGACTTGTTTTTATATTTTGCTGCATTTTTTTTTCTTACTCAACCCTGAAGAAGACCTGAAATTTACGCTAAAGCATTGGCAACAACAATTTTTTTTTTTGTGTACAAATTTCATTTCTTCAAATTCCAAGACCAAATCCCCTACCATTCCCTTCTAATAGAAATGAATCTTTAGAAATAAAAATAGTAATATATTTTCAGACAGTAACTCCCATTTTAGATAATACTGTATTTCAAGATATAGTAACCTATATTTAATTACTTAAAAATAATTTCTATTATAACCAAATTAATTAATTAAATGCCCAACACATGTATTTTTAGTACAAGCAAGCATTAAAAAAATAATAAATAAACCAGTATTTAGAAACAAACTACATAAAATTTATTAAAAATAAAAATCCTCAAAATTAATGTAATTCAATAAGATGCAAGAGAATTTACTGGTTCTTTGTCAGTTAATGTTTATCCCAAGATGTAATATGATTAAAGTAGATCAGTATTTCTTATGTGTTGTACTGTTCTTGGCTCTTAAATGTTGCAGAACAAATACCTTTCCTTCACCATGCATATGAAATTATAAAAAATATATATATATAATATACATACATACATACTTTTTTTCAGGAACATAATATTTGCCTGGGTTGTGACAGTCCCTATAGCTGCTCTTCTTAGTGCTGGGGCAATGGCAGCATTGAAGCCCATCATTCTCTGAGCTTTCAACTTCTTTAATAAGAATTGGTGTTACATAGTTTTAATGATATTACATGTTAAATGTTTGTACTTAACCCTCATTTGTCCTTTTAAATTTGTTGAAGGTCAGATATAGGGGTTGGCATAATTTTGTACATTTTTAATTTTTTTTTTCAAACAATATAACAGCAGAAATAATTTATAATGAGTTTTAGTAGAAAAATTTTCTCAGTATATCAAAATATTCTACTAATAAATATTTAACACTACAATAGTGGCACCAGTGGTCAAGGGCAGGAAAGAGGTTGGTTTTAGGCTTCACATTTAGAAAAAATAGAATGTTTTTAAAAATGTGGAAATATTGGATTTTTAAAAATTATTCAAAAAGCATTGAAAATTGTATTCCATGTTTATTTTACTGAAATAAATTTAAAAGAAAGTAACTTATAAACTTCAAAGGCTTTTAAAGGGTCTTACAATTTATATATCTAATCTGTGCATTGATTTTATTCTATTTACTTTTTTTTTTAAGATACTTGGTCATATTGATTTTAATAAAGTAATTTGAATAGAAGTAGATTAAAATACTGGTAAATTATCATAACAATCCTGAATTCTTATCTTGAAATTGTATCATTATAAATAATTTTTACTGTTTCTTTTTTTTCTTCCTTGATCTATTTTAGAACTAGGAAAATATTATTACAGTCAATTTTAATTGAACTATTTCTATTTCTACTGCTCTCATTTGTATTTTCTTGACATTATACAATAATTTGAAAAAATATTATTTTATTCATTTTGCTCAATTTGCAAAAAAAATAATTTTACAAAGAAGAGCGAAGTATCTGGGCACATAATTTGTATGTGAATAGAGATACATGTTTTCCTTTAATTTCAAAACATCTGTGTATTATAAACCAGTATTATAGTAGTTAAATAAGACCTCAATGTATTGTTATTGTGGTAGAGAATACTCAAGTTATATATATTTCTGATCTGAACTGTTAGAATCTTTGTAAGTAAAATTTTTTTTACTTTTTCTTTTTTTTTTTTACTTCATAAAGTATTACTTTTTTCTTATTTTCAGGTTTAATAAAAAAATAATATCTTTTTGCATTTAAAGAAAAACATTGAATGTTACTTGCACAATTTTTTGTATTAATCAGTATTTATTTTAATTAAAAGAAATTATTNGTGAGACACAATATAAAAATGTCAAACAAAGGGAAAAATATCAACGATGTAGATAATATATTTACATATGGCACCTGCATATCTTAAATTTCTTGTTTAGGCAGGCTTAAATATTGTAAATATTAACAATAAATACTTTTAATAAATAATGAAAAAATATGGAAATTGCCCTTTGCTTTATATTGTGTTCACAATCAAAAATAAAGAGGGGGTAAGTTGTTTAGGCATTACTTTTTGAAAGTATAATTTGAGGTTTTATAACATTTATTAATTTTATCCATGAACTACCCTTAGCTTTCAAATGTTTTGAGTTAAATTAACTTTATTTCAGGCCAAAAATATAAATGTTAGGCTGGTCACCATTTTTAATAGATTATTTTTCTTTTTATTCTGTACCTTTTTGATAACTATTCTCGCTTAAATGGACAAATAAATAGTCTTTTGTGCAAACTTAAACCATTTTCAATAATCCTTTCTGATTCTGAGTTAAAACTATGTACAAGAAATCCCTCCATATTCCTTGGCACCCATACCAAACACTTTTTATGCTAATGACTTAAATACTGCATATTTTCAAATAAAAATATTGAACATGTTTCATGAAGACTTACCTTAAAGGACTTTAAGCAGGGAAAAAAGAAAAAGAAAAACATAATAGGAAACAGTTTATTATTTGTTTAAGTATCTATTATCAACACAGTAGGTGAACATTTTATTTATAGCGTTACATTAATAAGCAGTAATCTTATAAAATATTAATTTACAGTCAGAAAGATGATCCATTTAAGCATTTATTGTATATACCAAGTAAAGATATATATATTTTGTATATACTTAGCCACAGAAAGAAATAAAATAAACTTAAGCCTTAAAAAAACAAAAAAAAAAAAAAAACAAAATAAAGTTCAATATAATTATTCCTAAAGACTAGTAGACTTGTATAAAACAATATTCAGTACAAATGAAGAAGAAAAGAGATTAAACAATAAATTTTAACATATGAGCTTATACAAAATTTTGCCATAAAAAATTAAACTGATATTTGTCAAAATCTGGGATCTTAAAACTAATCAGTGATGCTGGTATAGTTTAAATGCAATATAAAATAAAGGTCTTTAAATGTCTTTAACATGTCTCTAATTATAAATAGACTTCAAACTTAAATTTGATCCCAGTAGTCTTTGATCTTATATCTGATCGTATATAAAAGTAATATTTTATAGATCAGTTAGTTCAAATAAGCATAATGTCAGAGAAATACATTCACACATAAAAAGGATAATAATGAACCAAACTCTCATATATTCTAATCAATCTGACTTATTTATTTACAAAGTTGGTACATGTTCATTGGAAATTTAATGCAAAAAAAAAAAGTTGAGGTTGAAGAGGAGTAAAGGGATATATTCAGTAAAAGCTTCAATAAGGATATGCACTTAACTGTTGGGAGATTCCCATCTCAGCAAACTCAGTAATTAAATGCACCCAGTTATTAGCTTGTTATATTACAGAGAAAAGTGATTCTATTATTTTGGTAGGTAGGATACTGTCTTGGAGAGTTCTATAATGTTCTATAATACTTGATGTAAAATTATACTTTCTTTAGTGTATGAGAACTGTGCGACTTGAAAACTCAGTATGAAACTTAAATACTATATTGCATAACATAAAAGCAGCTATGTTGAATCATCTGTGAAAGTTAACCTAAAAATATCATTTTTGAGTTATCAAGTGATTGAAGGAATAATCTAATATTTGATAAACCACCAAATGATAAAATATTCCCAACCTATACTGGGCAGTCGTCTCAATGTCATCCCAAAATTATTAGACTAATTTTTAAAATTCCACAAGAAAGGGAGTGGGGAGAATTAATGACTCTTTGTCTGAAAGTGGTTGCAGTATATTCTAATCCATATTCACCTACCTTCAATACTTGGACAATTGTTCTTAATGGTTATTGTGAAATCCTAGCTGCAGATTTTTCTTTTTTTCTTGCAAAATTATAAAAGCAACTAATTAATCATAAATTGTACAGCATGTTCCATGACCCATCAAACAGTAAAAAATCATGGGCAATGAGAAGTTAAAGAGTTAAGTTATACCATCTTCAATGAATAATTGATTCTTATAGTATATAATGAACTACTCATATTGATTTTGTGACACATAAGCATTAGGTTGGAACTTTCAAGTGTGAAGGTAGGCAGAAACTAAAATGTACTTTTAATTAAAAACAAGACAGAATTTAAGTTTCCTTATTCTTAAGCTAAAATTTCAAGCCATATTAAATTATATGTTAGTGTCTATAAAGACTTTTATTTATTTACCCTTTAAAATCCACCAATAAATGAAATCAAGAGAAAAATAAAAGTTAGAATTAGTTTAGTCATTCTAAACAGTATGTTGAACAGAAAGTTATTTCGTCTATTGAAATATCAGGGGAGGTACACCATTCTTACCATGTACTTCATCTAAAATATTTGACAAAGTTATTGTCAACACTCACTAACAAAATACACACATACATACATCACATATCCACGTGTACTATGTTCATCACCTCCAAAATTTCTAAGAAAAATATGTAAGCTGAGAAAATAAATACACAACTGAAAAGTGATTTATTCTGAACTCACTCCAATTATGTACATTTTATTTAAAATAATTTACATCTGAATGGCAAAAAAAGAAAATAAGTAAAAAATAAAGATAAAGGAAGAGCTGAAATATGTAGTATTTTATTAAAATAAAACATTACTGGAAGTAAAAGGTCAAAGAAAACTTTTTAAATATAAAGAAAGATGAAATAAAAATATTTAAAAGCCATATTATCACGATGGCACTTCAGGAAAGGAAGATATAAATTATTAATAGATTTCCAAATAATTACACAATATCACAGGTAATTTACCAAACAACTACAGCTCATACTGATGGATCAATGGACTTGAATTTTAATAAGTGATTTAGGTAACTAAAGCTTTAATTTATTTTTCCCTCACAAAGAAAATTCAGAAGTAAAAATTATTTTGAATAAGATATAAATACTTCTGAAGCTAACCAGCTAAAACGTGATTTGACAGAAACCCTCATTAAATGTTGTTTCTGCCAGAAAGAGTTCAAGGGTGAAAATTCCCTTACACAGAACTATTTATTTTAAGAGCATACAATGTCTTCTAACATATTTTGTTTATTCTAATATTATTTACAAAATTATAATGAAAAAAGACTCAGTTCTATGTTTACATAACCTAATTAGATTTAAAAAGGATTGTGATTAATTTAGATTCAAAAGTAATATGTGGATTATTTACACAAATAACAAGAAGGGCTTATAAAATAGCTTTGAAACCTGCTGTTGCAGTTTTTTCAAGCTTTTAGATCACAGTACCCTTTAAATGGAAAAACTTGCCATTCTGATTAATAAAATTTCTTTAAAAATAAGTAATTAATTATAACACCATTTATCTTTTCTTATTATAAAAATACATAATCTATCATTATATTTTAGGAAAGTGAGACACAATATAAAAATGTCAAACAAAGGGAAAAATATCAACGATGTAGATAATATATTTACATATGGCACCTGCATATCTTAAATTTCTTGTTTAGGCAGGCTTAAATATTGTAAATATTAACAATAAATACTTTTAATAAATAATGAAAAAATATGGAAATTGCCCTTTGCTTTATATTGTGTTCACAATCAAAAATAAAGAGGACTTTCCCATACAGCCAAATTATTTTACAAAATTTAATGAAAAAATGTATAATAACTGTATATTTTGCACATCTGAATAACTAGAACTCAAAAAAATTTTTAATTTATTTTAAATATCCTGTTTATTAATTTAGTTTATTTACAATATATTCCTGCACTTAAAATTATTAANTCGAAACATTAAAAATATCTCTTAAAAAACATCTTTTCCTTTGTATAATAATTGAAAGATTCTCCACATCTAACACACTTTATTGAACATTACAGATCTGGTTCTTCTATATTTGTCTGTTTGGGTTGCAGTTTGTAATCTGATTCATTTTTCAACCAGATTCAGACTGTTTGGCTGTTCCAACCTACATTTGTATTCTATTCAAAATTGTTAAAATAATCAGGTGAATCCTTATCACTGTTCTCCACATTCTGAAGAGCAGAACCAGCGAGTTCTTCAAGCTGTGCTATCCAAGCACACTCTACCAGTTTCAGAGAAGGTATGTAGAAAATATAATTTTTATTATTTAGAAAAACTTANAATAATAACGTAAAAAAAGGTATTCAATAAGAGAAGAATAATTTTTATAGAGAAACCAGGCACTCAGAAGACTGACAATATTTAAAATATCTTCCGAAGGAATAATTATTTTTTGTGAAATTATTTAGCTATATGGGTTGCTTTTAGCTTGGGCAAATTCATAAACAAATGACCGGCACTTGGTGCAGTAAAATACATTAATTTATAATAAAATAATCTATAATGTTTTTATGTACATCTGAAATACATTCTTAAAATTTTCTTTTTGTACATCATGTACAAAAGATACAACAAAAATTAAGTATGATCTCCTCAAACTTGCTTTACATTCATTTTAAAATTTAGATGACCTTCAATTCAATTTTTATGTTAAAATTTTTGAAACTATTACAAGCCAATATTCCTTCTCCTAAGTAAAAAATCATTTTTAATCTGAGAAATATAATAGTAAAGATGATATGAATTATTTTCAAAACTTCCTTACTTTCTGAAAATGCTAAAGCATTGTGAAAATAGAAGTTTTACAGTTCAAAGATTGTAAAAGTTTTGTGAGCAACACAGAGATCAAGGATATGAATAAGGTCAGTAGGCCTCATTATTGCTAATATTATCAAGTTATTTTTAAAAAATGTAGGAGAAAGAAAATATTGTAGAGTACACAATCACAATTCCTACATAATCCATCTTGTAGATAGAGCAAGTATGATAATAGGTAGTGAAGCTTGAAGTCCAAATGCTGAGCCAGGCACTACTTTTACTTTAGGTGTGTTGTCCTCAGGGTTTATCCTATTGACATGCGTACTTTGATCCTGGTCTGGTTTGATTTCTGAAACAAAATTTGAATAGTAGTGCTGTCTTCCTTAAATATATAATTTGTACAGTCCACTTAGGAGAAGACAAGGGTCAGGAATGAGGAAGGGGAGGGATGAGAGAATTTAAAACACTAAATCAAAGATTAATAGATGTAATTAATCCATCCGATATTTTTTATAAAGTTAATTATATTATGACAAAGAAAATTAATTTTAATTAACCAAAAGCTGGTTTATTGCAAAAAGCAGTTTTCAAGCTTTATCATGCCATCATCAGAGCTTCAATGCTAAAATACTTAAATATTACATTATTATTAGCGATACTATTAGCTGAGGCTTAATGTATTACATTATTATTAGATTTATGAAAAAAAAGTAAACAATGAAATAGGTGTAAAATGTTATGTCATAACATTTATACTCTGTGATATTTTTTTATAAAAGTGCATATTAAGAAAGATATTAAATAATTTTTTTTCAAGTTTTAGGTGGGCTTTCTTGTTTTTAAAATATTGATACTAAATTCAATATTTAGTCCTTTTACAGCAAATATCGGAAAGAATTAATTTTTATTTGAAATCCAACAAAAAAAATATAATTTTCATAATATCTTTGTTGTTATTAGAGTTACGAAAATGTTTACAGATAATAATACGTACTAAATGTAATTTTCTAACGTTTGTGTCTATAACATTTTTATAGTATTTAAAAAAAAAATGCTTGTTAAGGAAAAATTTATGATTATATCCAAATTCTGTTATGTTTGATCTGTTCCTCAACTCTTCTTAGCCAACCAGACTTAAGCAAAGCTTAAGGGTCATACATTTTACGCTTATAGTTCTCTATAACGTGTTATTATAATTTGGTTATTTATGCTTGTTAATGTATATTTTTAAAGAAACATTTGAAATCTGTTTAGATTATAAAACTCCTGCTAGAAAAACTTTTTATTTATTTCTTTTTGCTAAGAAAAAACAAGAAAAAAAGACTAGTGATAGTTAAATGTCATCAAATTACAATATGTTCACTAACAGAGTGTAATTAATAAAGATGTATTAATAAAAAACAAAACAAAAGGTTTATATGGTATTATTATGGTAAGCTCTGTTAAAATTGATAAAAAGTTTTTCACTTTATAGTCTGTTGCTAGACATGTTCTTCAGTTATGGCACAGTTAACCTATCTTTTATTGAGCACATTTTTTTGAATGGGCTTATTTTATTATGGACTGGTGTAACAAACCCTCAACAAATTTTTTTTACTCAATCATCTATTCGGTCACAATTTTTCTATCATAACAAACACATGAACACATTTACATACATACCTGCAAGTCCGCAGGGCTCTGCACTATCTCATAAATATTTTTTTAAGGGTTCTTTTATTGAGGGGACCTTAAAATAACAAAAAATAAAAGATCAACAAATATAAATAAAGCATACCTGGTATTCCATCACCAGAGCCAGAACCTTCCTCTTGATCTGTAGTGTCCTCGGTATCATCCCAGCGGCCTGACTCTCCAGAACCGCTACCCATCGTCTGGGAGAAAGATATTAATGCTGGACTACTCTGGTGGGAATGGCTCATCACAACCTGTAACACCACATAATTGATGGATTCTCAGCTAGTCCATTTTTTAGCTTATAAAATGCTGACATGTTTTTGAAAATTTTGACAACTGATACCAATAAATACATTTAATGATGTTGGCCAGGGTGTATAGCCTGAACAAAAAGTTTTTATGGCCAAAAAAAAAAGATGGTATAAAACACAAATTTTAGGTGGTAAAAGTTGTAGGACTGTGTTAGGGATCAACTATTATTTTTAAACTTTAATGAACATTTTAATATGTTAAGTGTGTATAATATATGTAAATAATAAGTGTCTATTTATAGATTAGATCTATCTTTCCAGCTATTTTTAATTTCTTAAGAAGTTATTAAAACCACAGCTAACCTTATTTTGATATATTTAAAATGAATGCGTTTGCACTATCTTAAAAATATCCAAAATTATGCTATTAATTAATTTTTTTAAAGTACCTTTTAACAGCATATAATTTTCTGTCTGTGCTTTAGAATCTCAAAAAAAAAAAAGTATTGTGAAAATAAAAGTAATACTTAATATGCCTAAAAAAAATTAATAATAAAAAATGTCTCATGAAATTGATTCTGAAGAATAAAAATATATATTGTCGAGACTGAAGTCAGTGCCCTTTTTATCAACTAAAAAAAATTATATTTCTTTAATAAAGCATTATGCAGTCAGAATTATATTTTTATTTACAATGGCATACTGTACATTAGACTCCACATTGCGTTCATTAATTTTTTACTTTAATATTAACTAAAATTTGTTAATGAGGCAAAAGTTAAGATAAATTATTTTATATTTGAAAACCATTTTGAGGCTGCATTTATGTGCTAACCAGTTTTAATGGGAGGTAAAAGAGTTGAGTTAATTAAGAATGGGTTTTAATTGCAGTTAGTAAATGGTTTTCAAATATAAAATAATTAATCATGACCTCTGCATCATTTAAAAAAATATTAAGATAAAAGCATCAGAATATGAACAGGTGTCTGAAATGTTTAGTAAATAAAATAAAATATATTGGCATTGCCTTGTAAAAAAAAAAAAAAAAAAAAAAAAAAAAAAAAAAAAAAAAAAAAAAAAAAA
>KZ807917.1:93718-104690 GCA_000696205.2 Oncopeltus fasciatus
GATGTACGAAAGCTCGGCAACTATCAACAACTTGACACGGTCCAACCCGGAAGATGAAATGGTAAATACATCTGACGACCGTCGAAGCCTACGTGAACATCAAACAAATATCTTTAGAGAGTAAATACATGAATATCTGCAACGTTCCTTTGAAATAAATGAAAAGACAAATCTAGAAAATATCACACAGTACTAAGACGAGTTTCCGGTTGGCAATGAGAGGGAAAAGATAATTCAAGTATCTATAAAAAGATTGAGATTAAAAATACATAAATTAAATTAAAATAATATTTAAATTTAATTCACAATCAAATAGACGCTGAGACAAAAAGTAACAACACATAAATCCAGTAAGACTCCAGCGATAAAAGTCTAGAATTATGCAGTATTGGATAGGAAGTTAGAGACATTAGCTGTAGTCAAAGATGAGAGAGAGGAGGGATGAGCTATCTGTCGGCGGAGAAAGAGACAAGGAAGAGACATACTTGGGTTGGGGAAATTCATCCTGGCCGTCGTTGAAGTGCGCTCCTAATGAATTCATATTTCCTCTGCAGCCACCCCTTCCCCTCTCTGGCTGCAAGGTCTCTAAATAAGAGACATTGGAATTTCTAGCCCGAGTCTAGCGGAGATTGGCTCTGCGCTACCTTAGCAATCTTTTACCCCAGCAATCATCCTCTTTCTCTGGCTCCATCAGCTTCAACTTACTTTTTCCTACTTTGAGAGGAAGTAAAAGCCATATTGTTGTAGACACCACTTGTTTTCCACAACCAGCCAAAATATTCATTTATTTTAGTAATTTATTTTCAATATTTATTACATTTACTTTTATATTAACTTATTTCATTTTATAAATATTCATTCTGGCCTGTGAATGAGGGTGTGTACAGAAGGACCAGGCCGTCCAAACCCTCCTGGTCGACTATAATAGAAGAGGTCAAAACTGGAGCCGCAAGCTGCCACGACCCAAAGGCAGAACCCTCGTCCGCCCCATCCCCAACCTGCCCCACTAGCTATCACAGCTTTTTTTACTCATTAAGAGTTAATTATTATTTATTCAGTAAATAATTACTTTGATTAGTTCTAATTACTGAGGTTAGATCTGGTTGTATAAAAGAGTATCTTTAAGAAAATTTATTAGACGGTCTATTGTATGTGAATCGTTGCCTAACATTTCTTTTAAGCTTGGAGGGAGGTTAAATTGTTGTCTTTTATCTGCAAACTTTACGCATTCAGTCACAATATGTTTCATAGAGAGGGGAACCTGAAAATCTTCACACATCGGACGAGGTTTTTTCGCCATAAGATGACCATGGGTTAGTCGAGTGTGCCCTATTCTCAGTCTAGACAAAATTACTTCTTCGCGTCTATGCTTTCTGAAAGATGAATTACATAGACACACTGTGTTCTTGACTTTTCGAAGTTTTTTTTCTCTTACATTAGACCATTGTTCCTCCCATTTACTTATTACTATTTTTTTAACGAATGACATTATATCTAGTAGTATGTAACAAATTACAATTATTGCCACTCTGCGTAGCCTGCTTAGCTTAATAGGATTTTGTATTACGGAACAGATTTCTGGGTCCACACAATTAAGATTGGTTACATTTTTTTATTTGTCCCCTCATGTTATCTTTAGCTTGTTCTTCTAAGGGAAATTCTTTTTAAATAATATTTTTTAATCATCAGATAGCTTTATTTAGAACAGGTTTTTTTAATATATTTTTTTTTTCTTCCTTCATCCTAATACTTCTAACTGTTACAGTGCACCTTGTCCAGCTAGAACCTAAAGTAAATAAGCAGGTAATTTACTTGGTGTAGAGAGGGTATCAGTCCGGATTTTTTCTGGCATTGGGCAATGTGGTGGGTCCTATGGCAACTCCCGCTGATCTAATAAGGGAAGGGAGAGGGTGGACCACAGGCCAATCCCGGCCGGGAACCCTTGTTAGGTAAATCGGCCTTGGACTTGGCCGCTTACAACAGAAACCCTTCTCTCCTTACCTTTCAACCCCTACAATAAAATGTATGTGTAATGGGGAAGGGATGTCTTGCCACTCTTACCTCTTTTCACCAATATCCTGACTAGAGGAGGATCCGCTCTAAAGTAGCTCTCTACCACGTGCAGGATACAATTTTATAAAATCTAGTGAGAAATTAATAGAAGGCAAGAGAGAAACAGATAGATAAAAAGAGAGAGATAGGAGATAGATAGATAGAGAGATCGAGAAAGAGAGAGAGAGAGATCGAGAGAGAGAGAGAGATCGAGAGAGTGTTTGTGTTATTCAAAAAGTAGTTACTTAGATTGTTTCTACTAAATACCTAAAATGATAGCAACTCTTTTATATGTACAGACACACACACACACATATATGTGTGTGTGTGTTGTGTGTGTGTGTGTGTGTGTGTTAATAATAAGGCGTAATACTTAGTTTATGATAATGAGACTCAGCATTACCTTTGTTCATTGACTAAAGATATATATCTTTTACCTTTAGTTAATTAAAAAAGGTTCAATTTCAATACCTATCAACAGCGTGGTTGTGGAAATCGCTTTGTTTACGCAGCTTCTGCGTAAGAGTTTTTGTAAAGAAATATAGAGCCAACATTGCTATAGAGCTTCTTTCCTCAAACTGGTTGAACACTTCTTTTCATAAAGATGAAGTAAAAAAATCCATAAAATCTTCCTTTCCTAATATTCGCATCCTATAATGCTTAAAGAAAGGAACATATTTATCTTTTATTTATCATGCAATCAGTCAGGGAGGAGTCAGAAACTGCGTCAGAAAGCATTTGGTTCTTGAGAAAATTTTGCCTCCAGGGTGAGTCCACAATCCAATGCACACCCACAGATATATATAAGGGGAGAGAGAAAAACAGGCCGTCATGATTATATGTTCATGTTGTACTTCAGTTTAATTTATAATTTACAAATCTTTTAACTTTAAATATTACATTTTTTTTCTTTACTGTTTGATATTAATTATAACAATAAGTGGAGGTTTTCCCTTTTTCTGTAACACCTGGAAAGTATGACCATAGAGTTAACCCTGAACATGTGAACTTCGCAATAAAGGATATAAAAAACATATTAAACTAATTAGACGAATTTTTATGAGGAGCACCAAGGCAACAGATGGGAACCATTCGGACCTCTCATACCTTGTACTGCGGGTTTGCCTCCCACCCAGGGCAAACTATTATCGAGAAATAAAAGCTTACCTACATTCTAGAGTGTTTAGAATAGGGTGGCTATCGGTAGAAAGCCTCTCCCGCTGTGACCCTAAGAGGTTGAAAGGTGAGTTAAATTAAATTTAAAAAAGAAAGTTAGTGAAATTGATTTTATGAAACCGGCATAGTTGTCTGCTGATGCTAACTGTATAATATATCGTAACTGTCATACAATAGATGTGAGAGTAGAGACAAGAGTAAGAGTATTAAATCAACGACAAGCTAATGGTGGAGTTTGGAGGTCTGCTATTGAGGACGTATGATGCTAGAGAGGCGGCTTGAGATAGGAAGGTGATAAGAAACCAGTTACCGGAACTGTTACTTGGGAACTGTGAAACTTGGCCGACACGTCTGTCTCTATCTGGGGCTCTCATCTATCAGGAGCAGAGTTTGTATTTCGTCGCTGTTACTCTAATCACAGTTACCGCTGGTGCGTGGGAGGACTCTCTGATCTTGCTGATAACACTTAATGATTACAACTTCGTTTTCAAGGAACAAAAGTTCCCTCCTATTGATAATAAGGAAATAAAACCTCTTATAAATTATTTTCAAAATTCTATTTTCAGTAATAAATAAATGTACCAAACTAAATTGCGCGAAATACCTCAAATATAATAATATTCTTAGAAAACAACATTTTGGTTTAAAATGTAAGCTAATGTAGAAGCTACAATAATTCAAAAACAAAAAATACAACTGAATAGTAAATAATAACATTCTAACTCCTAAGATTGTTAAGATTATGAATTAATATTAAGTATTAAGTAGTTGTTAATATTAATTCATAATCTTAACAATCTTAGGAGTTAGAATGTTATTCTGTATTATAATCTGCTAAGTATTAAGTAGTTGTTAGCAGATTTTCTTCAAGGAAATCATGCTGTTTACATAAGTTCTACACCGAGACTCCAGTTAATTTTTTTTTTCAACTATCTATCTCAGGAGAAGCTAAAATAGGTTTTATAATTATAATTACTACTTAGTTACAAGAAATAAATTAATATTTGTAGCGCATATTAATTATTAGTTTTTGATATTGTGTCATCCCTTGCAATATTACGATAACGACCTATTAAGAACGATAATCAAGAATTTAACTAGGTGGGTTGGGGGTGCCTTATATTCTTACACAAATACCAAATACTGTACTTGAGTTTAACCATTGATTGAGTTCGGAAATGCCTGAAACAATTTAATAGGATAAAGACGCCAGGGTAGCTCAGATAATCCGTTCGGGTATCGCAATCCTGACTCTACGGGTTCAAAACCGGACCTAGACTTCCTTTTATCCGTAAACAAAAGCTTGTCCTGAGCCATGGATGTTTAGAATGGAGTCAAAACCTGAAGTTTAAATGGATGCTAACACTTAATAAAAAAGTAAACATTAGGAAAAGGGTTTAAAGGCAGATCAAAATAAAAATCGTTATTACTTATTCGTTATTATTGATTACCTGACTTTAAGATCAGAATATGTTAAATTTCAAATTTTCTAACGCTCCTTTTTTACACCAATTTTTTTTATAATAAATCGTATATTTAACCGAAGGGCGAACGCTTACCAATTTTTTCACGGTCGCAGTCACCTTAGTGACCTTACCTTAACAGTATTTTTCTTTCATAAGATCTAATTTACTTTTAATTTATATAATCTTATCAACGTCCCTCTTTTATTATATGTGTGAGATCTGTTTATTTACGCTGCTGCCGAGAGGGCGTTTTATTTTTTTAAAATTATATTATTTATGTGTCTGTTGTATAATCCATAAGAATTCCCTAGAGAGAAAGGGTTGCCCTACTCTGAAAGCAAACATCTGCTATCTGAAAGTTATACATAGCTTTCCATATTTTTCACCGCTAATAATTCATCCAAGAAGGAAACAAGATGAAATACCGACTCGCAGAGATACTGCTCTGCTGGGTATTCTCCCATGCGAGGTTTTTTTTTTTTTTTTTTTGAACATACAAAAGTAGAAGAGTGGTCGGTCTGACATTTTATAATTGGTGTCAGTAGGGAAAAAGGGTGTTGAGCTGCGATGGTATTCGAGCCTCTCTGTGCTACAAGTTCGGTGCAGAGATGTCATAAAAACGAGGGTGTCCCCCCCAACCACCCCAACAACCCCTCCACCACGAACCAAGTGAGTGCTCTCAAGTACCAGGACTCGCTTCCAGTGCTCGGAACCACCCTGCACGGGCAGTTATGCTAATTCCATCTCGAGTCATCAACACCATCCCCTACAACGTCCCCATTAGTCTCATTCACTCAGACAGAAATTATAAAATTAAATTAAATTGAAAAAAACTAAATATCCCTAGTTGATATGAGCAACATTTTTGTTTACAATCCGATTGATTATTAATCATGATAAAAAATAATATTTTATTCTAAGATGATTTTAGTTGGGGTTCGGTCAAGGTAGATCCAAAAAACACAAATTTAAAAAAATGTATTTTTTTAATAAAGGATTATCTGCCAACGTTTCGGCTTACATTGTAAGCCATCTTCAGGGCTATCATGAAGATGAGAGAGGACGTCCTGGCCCTAAGTTCACATTTCCATGACTAAATTATATAAATTTTACCTTTACACAGAGTGAGAGGTAAAAGGAGTGGGGGTGCAGGTACAAGGCGGAAGGTGCAATTGGAAAGCGGCCTGTTGCAAGAGAGGGCAATAAAAAGGACAAAAAAAGGAAGGGTATTATTGGGAATAAGTGACTTTGGAACTGGGAAAAATGTTTGACAGATTTATTGAGACGGAGGGCTGATGGTTTTTTAGAATGTTGAAAATGTTAGAATAAGTTGAGGAAATTTGTTCTATGTCTGTTCTGAATATTTGTTCTATCCAGTTAACGACAGAACAGACATAGAACAAATTTCAACTGAATTTTGATGAAATTACAGTATGGAGAGAAATTCTTCGATAGAAGCCATTTTTTTTTCTCCCTTACATTAATACTTAAAATTCACATTTAATTATACTTATCATATTTAAATCAATTTAGTTTTATTTTCTTAATGTAAAATTATTTTAATAAAATTTAAAACTGTATTACTCATTAAGTGCATAATTTGTTTTATTTGATCACTCTGGTTAATTTAAATGAATAAATATAATCTAGAAGGTTATTTTCACAACCAATGAATATAGATCATACCTTATCCGTCTTCATTGGTTTCTGCAAACCATCTTCTGTTGGCGAGCGCTTTCGGACAATGTCCATCTTCTTGGCCGAATACATGTGTTCACTGTCACAGTCTGTATTCAACTACAGTTTATATTTAACTACTGATAGAATAAATATAAATTTATTTAACAAGTCTACTTTAGTAAAAGTTAACTTTAAAAATTTTGATCAAAAAATTATATTTTTTTTTCTTCCAGTTTAGGACGTAGTTTCTCTCACCGGTTTTGTGAAGATATAATTTACATAAAATCTGGGGAGCAGTTTAATGATCTGAAAAGGGGAGCTCGACCCCTTAAGAACGTAATTATTTTTATGAAGGCCTGAAGTACTTATGAAGAGTAATCTAATTCATAATTAAAGAGTAAAAATGGGGGGGGGGGGGGGAGAGAGGTGGTTCGCCTGGAAAACAGATGGTAGGAAGAACTTTATAACCCTTCCTGAATGGAGCGTTATGCCACTATCTTACTCCAAAAAGGTATTTTTTTTTCTGGATTTCATTTAGGCGGCTTTTAACTAATGCTGAAATGAATTTTTTAATTTCTCCAAATATTCTACTGAATCTAGATTTTAGCAGTTAATTTTCCATTTAAAGGATAAAAGATTTAACATTTCTGCTGAAAAATAAAGTGATCTCTTAATTTGAATCGTATAGAGAGCCAGAAGAAAAAAAAAATCTCACTTCCTCAGTCGGGATACGTTCCGGCTGGGGTACTGAGATTTTTTTTCTAGCTCTGTATATATCCTGCACGATTCAAATTAATAATGAAACGTGGGATTACTTTACCACAATTATCATCATGATTTGAAACTATGATCTCTTTTCTTTACTACTATACATACTTATTGTAGTACTTTAAGAAGTAAAGAAAATAATAGAAAAATAAATACTGTTATACAATAAATGCAAAGGAATAAAATAAAAAAATCTTACTACCTCAGCTGGGACTCGAACCCGGATCTCCTGCTTCCCGGGCTGGCAATGGTTAGAGTCCCGGCTGAGGTAGTAAGATTTTTTATTCTATTCTCTAGCATTTATTGTATAAAATTAATGTGAAATTAAATACCTCAACAAATAGAATGTTTACAAATACTATTATGTATACATATNAATATTTACAAATATTATTATGTATACATATTATAAGTTATTATAACCTTTCTAACTGTATTGAGACAGTTTTATATTAATATTACTATAATCAGATTACAATATTTAATATTTTACATATAATGAATATTATATTATTAAAATTAGAATATTAAAGAAATAATTTTAGATTTCCAATATTTTTGGCTTTTGTTCACAGCCGAGTCGTTGGTACATCGCGACATAATAACATAAACATAATAACATGTCTGTGGAAGTTCTGAGGCAAGCAAGCGTTCGAATAACTAGAAGTCAGCTGATCTCCATAGACGAGCCAGAAATCTGCTAAAACAGTCTCTAATCTCCTCATAATGTCTACTTACGGGGAACAGGAATAGTCTACTTTCAATTAGAGAGCTTCCAGCAAATCTTAAAAGAGTACAGAAACTCAATATCTTTCTTTTAGAGTAATGAAGCAGAGTGAGTTCTAAGTAGGAGTATAACTTTCGAGAAACTTTCAAAATAACTCTTTTGTTCTTCTTAACATAATAACAGGAAAAATAAAAGTACGGCGGGACTCAAACCCACGAATCTTTATTTCTATTGGAAGTTTCACCAGCTGGGCAAGATGGGTCCATTACAGTACAGGAATATCATGGCTTGAAAATATTTATAGAAATTAAGTCACCTGATAACATTAACGATACAGCACTAATAATTGCAGAAATTATACTAACTTGAAACAATAATATAATGATATAGGAAGGAAAAATGTAATGATCTACTGGTTTCTTCATAACGGACACATACATTCCTCCCACCGATTATGATACGACGAATATTATTGTACACGTCCGAGTCAAAGGTACCAGAAGTACATCCTTGTTAGAGCTTTTGACCTAATTATAAATTTCAAGAGCGATGTATGATTTTTTTTTTTTGCTTTTTCTTAAAGGATAAATAAATGAAAAGGGACAAATGAAAGAAGAAAGAGATGCATTGACCTAATGTATGCACCGTGAGGTATGAAAAGAGTCTGTTGAATACATTCTGGAAGTAAGTACTTGCCGGCATGGGAGGAGAAATTGCGGGGGACATAACGACTCAGAACGGAGAGGTCATTGATCAAATATTCAGCGGGTGAGGGAACTAACTCAGTAGATCCCAAGCAGGTCAGAGAGTAATCCATTTATTAATAATGACAAGTCTGTGACAAGTTGGAGGGCTTAGGGGGAAACTGGACGTGAAGAGTCACACAGCTGGCCTTAGCAGAGGTGGAAAGACACCCATGACCGATGAATGTAGGCCTCCATAAGATTCAAGATGGCATGGCCTTTCAAACAGCATTAATAATGATAGTAGGTTGTCATATAATGGTAATCATATTAAAGGATTAGGATTAGGATCAGGTTATAGGGCGATCAACATCATGGTTATTACGCCCTGACTGTTGGGGTTTATCTAGGGTTAAATATGTTATCCATTCTTTTAAATGTTTTTATTGGGGGGGGGGGGTTAAATTGTTTCATATAAGCCTGTATCTCTTAAAATGGACATAAATTTGGCTACATTGGATTCATGGTTTACCAGGAATGCCGAAAATTGTCTTGGGAAGTTTTTACATGTAAATAGATTAGTGTAATATGGGCATTCCTCGATGAAATGTTGAACGCTCATTTGAGAGCTACATTTAGGGCATATTAGCGGATGATTTTTAGTGATTAGATGCACGTGGGTAAGATTGGTGTGACCTATTCTAGGTCTGGTTAGTACGACTTTTTCTCTTCTGTTCTCCCGGTTCGATATGGACCACTCCTTGGTGGTGTCCTTGATTCTTCACAGTTTGGGGCGCCGGGGTAGCTCATGGGATCCGTTCGGGTCTCGCAATTCTGGCGCTGCGGGTTCGAGTCCCGCCCAGAGCAATCTTTTATTTATATTAAAAGCTTGTCCTGAGCCATGGACGTTTAGAATGGGATGGCAACTTGTAGATAGCCCCTTCCTCCATGACCCTATGTGGTTGAATGGGAGGCTAACACTAGTATTACCCATCCCGATAATCCACCACGCCACCTGAATAGAAAATGGCCGCGTGACCTCCTAATTCCCAACACTTCCTAATAATAATTAAAAAAAGGAAAAAAAAACAAAACAAACAATTGCAAATAGTGATTAAGGAGAACTGCCGTTGGGCAGCTTCTCCATCAAGCGAAGTACACATTAACTATTGATGATGGGGGGGGGGCTGTTCGGATCTAATACTCAGATAGCATAGTTACAGTGGATACCTCTAGCACCAAGTGGATATCCCTCGACTAGTAACATGTTCCGTAGCGTGACTGATATTTATTTATCTACTACATACATGTTAAATATCCTTTTAATCTAACACATAATGTTAATCTATCATAGAATGTTAAATNTACCGAAGTATTATGATGTATATTGTGTAATATTATTTTATTTGTACATATTTATTATATCTTTTGAGAGGACATTGCAAGATGCACGCTGTTCAGGATGCAATTCATAAATAAAATGAAAATGACATCTAAAATACTAAAATATTTTTCATATTAGATAAAATGATAAAGTTAAGAAGCCATTAATTTAAGTAAATTATTTCTTAATTCTTAGACGGTTCCCCAAACAAATCTTTTAGGTCACAAAGAAATTTTGGGAACGAAATGCTTTCTTGCTATGTCTAAAAATCAGATTATTTATTTTTTCAAATGAAAGTGTCGTTTGAAATTCCTCCTCGCGTAACACGACTCGTGCACAGAGAAATACTCATTATTCGAGAAAGGAGTTTGAACATGAGTATGTGCAAGTTTGGAAGGAGCGGCAGGTCTCAATGGACTTCAGCAAATGTCCATTTCCTTCTAGGGGCGGTTGAGTTCCCACATGGGGTAAATTAACCGACAAATTGTGCCCCCTACACTCAACAACTTACCCCTAATACGCCTTGTTAAGCATTCTCTTCCCCTCTGTCATTTCTTCCCTTTACTTTGCTTCTGGGGTATTTTCTTTTGACAGTTGAAGTGAATGAGAGGCGGAACCCGAGAGCTTTACTATGAAAAAGCCTTTACACATTGAGGAGACTAATGTTGAAAACAATGATAAACATATATAAAAAATCGAAGAAATTGTTTTTCGAGAAAAAAAACAACTATAGATCCACCAAAAATAAAATAATTAGGACAATTATTTATATATTATAATTTAAAAGAGAGAAAAAGGTTTCGCCACAAAATATGCATCAATAAAAAAAGCAAACAAAAAAAAAAACGGTATCTCTTATCTTGGCAATGAAAAATATTTTCAATAGTTGCGACATTTGAGAGTGGTGTCATTGGTTACCTTCTCTCCTCATGTTATTGACATTGAATGTTTTTTTTTTTTATTCATTGTGGTGATCAAATTACAAAATTTTTTTATTTAACAGAATGTAATAAATAAATGAAAGTTTAAAAAAAAA